>JANKKB010029605.1:6211-26569 GCA_026225775.1 Bursera palmeri | reverse complement strand
CTCTGTCAACCAGCAGCACCCTCCACTGTCTTCGAATAGCTCTGACAGATGAATCAGCGGCTGCCGAAACTAACAACAGAGCCACACTCGTCTCGCTCAGATGACCCAGAAATCACCGGTGACAACCTCAAACTCGCCGAAAAACGATGATTGAAAAATTGCGCAAGAGCGCTGTCAAGGCAGATCGCTGGCGATTGAGGCCTCGGCTGAGAACTCTGAGTCCAGATCGAGGTTTGTCGCTGCCTGAGGAGCTTGGATCCACTGGCGGAAGTCTGTGCTGTCGCCGGAAAGAGGTCGTCGAAAAATCGCGCAGGCGGCTGCTTCAGGGGCAGATGGTGACGATGGAGGCCACGGCTGAAGACGCCGACACCAGGGCTGGGATCGAGATAGAGGGGCGAGCTTGGATCCACCAACAGAGGTGGTATTGTCGTCAGAAAGCCGTCGCCGAAAAACTGCGCAGACGGCTACTGCAAGTGCAGATGGTGGCGATAGAGACCACTGCTGAAGACGCTGAGACCAGGGCTGGGATCAGGACAGGGAGGCGACTCTAGATCCACCGCCTGGGATGGCAGCCTCTCCGGAAGATGCGAACTTTTCATCGGAAACTCGGCGAAATTTGCAAGCGATCTCTTAGTAGACACCAGCAGAAAGAAAAGAGAGGGATAACCGAAAATAAAACTTAGGTCACCGGAAAACCACCGAAAAATGAGACTCCGGCCAGAAACTGTCGGAAGAGCCGAGAAACACCAAACTAGAATAGAGACCCTTGCTCTGATACCATAAAATTGAGTATTCAACTCTATTTTCAGTATATCATATCAACACAATGTACACATATATATACACATGCACACTGTCTCACTTAGGAAGGTATTAACTCACACAAATCACTCNCACACATCACTCTCATAATTCCCTCCCCTAATTAAGCTCACAGCTCACACATAATCCCTAAGATTATGTGTACAACTCATAACATTAAGCAACTATCACTGATAGCCAAAATATTTAACGGAGCACAAGCCAGAAAATGGTAAAGAATCACTTAGAAATCATATTCTGTGACACTTCATCTTATAAATAACTTTTTCTTTCTTTTTTTTTTTTGGGACAGGAAGTTAAGCTTATAAATACTTTGAAAGAGGAAAATGATAAATAGCACAAAAGAAAAAGACTCCAAGGAGAGCATTCCCATCAACATTTATGAGCTCTCTTACAGCAGGAGGATTAAACAATCATCGGAACTGATGAAATGGAGAAGAAAAATAAGAAGTAGAAATTAACTACCTATCATTCTTCTCTCCAGCTTTGCATTTATTGTCACAAACATGGACTAAAAATCCGCACAATAATTAAGAGGTATTGAATTAATGTGAATAGCCATTTTCAAATATTTGGTTTGACCTTCGTACAAATATGGAAATGATTTGGTAACTTATTACTTTTTTTTTTTTTAATGAGATAATACAATAGAAATTTACTTTGTAGAGATATTAAAAAAATCTTAAAGACTTTTCCAATTATCTGGAACCTAGAAGAGAATGAACAACTGAAATCAAGGCACTAAATCAAGCTTCTACAATTTTTTTGTAAGTTCTACAACAAAAATACAAATCATCATATTTATTATGGTGGTTGTTAAGAAACAACTTGATCTAAAAGTTTAAACTTATAAGTAAAGGCTCAGCTATAGTATTTGAAGTTCTTTTCTAAAATGTCCTCTCATTAGCAAAGTTATATGAGGCCCTTGCCTCATACTCATGGCTCAAATATTTAATAAGCATTCGGAGGATTTGAACATTATACCACTAGATCAATTTGATTTTTGAGACCATGTTAAGAAATTATTTAACTTAAAAGCTTAAGTTTATATATAAAGGTCAACTATAGTATTTGAAACTCTTTTCTAACAGTATCAAGTTGGTTGAAGTAATTTTTTAGAACATATTTACCAAAAAATTTATTATTTCTGTCATTTCCATTATTCATATCAAATTTTCCTTTACTGTTTCATTTTCAGAAAACTATTTTCGAAAAAAATACCATCCTTGTTTTTGAATTTTAGAACAATTTCAATTTCTCATTTATTTTTCATTATTTAGAAAAGGAAAAAAAAAAATATCCATAGGGGAATAAAGAGTGGAACCTAAAGTTGTTATAGATCAAATTTTGCTTATTGATATCAAATTTGGATATTTAGGTTTAAATGTGAAAATAACCATTCGAGAAATTTTCCTAGCAATTTATTACGACTCATTAGATTATGTAAGGCACAAACAACATAGAACTTGATCAACATTGGTAAAATGACGATGCTAATTAAAAGTCGTTGTGTCAGTCCTATAAAAACTAGAAATAAAAATAAAAAAGAGGCAAAATGCCAAAAAGACTTGCAAGGGCACAAATTATAAGTGATCATGTGGCCATTCGAAAGCATAATCCATCAAAATATTACCCTTATCAGAAGCTGCTGCCAAAGAAACTAAAAGACCACATGCAGCAGCCTTTGCACCTGAAGTTACAACATCTGCTTCTGCTAGCTGTACAACTCCGGCAGTAACACCCTGGATGAACAAAAAACTTCATATCAATTGGATGATTACTGTTGACCATAACCATAAAATGGAGAGCAAATGGTACTGGAAGGGGGGGGGTGCAGAGACTTTCCTGACTCAACAAAGTGGCTTTGGAAGCAGAAGCAGATGTGACATCTCCAGGGGATTTCTCAGTGGATGAACCAGTACCAGGAAGATTCTTCAAAACAAAATTACTATTACTATCTTGTGGTGAAGATGGAGTTATGTTCACCCCTGTCGAGGATGCCTCCAACCTGTAAAGTTTTACAAACAAACAAAAGCATAAAACTATCAGACAAAGATACAAAATCATCAATGACAAAGCAATTTGGAAAATTTTAAAATAGAAGTTACGAACTAAATTTGACACAATATCAGGGAAGTGCAGATATAATAACCTCAAATATTTTCCAGCAAGGGCTTTTATATCAGCAATCTTATCATTGTCTTCACATGTCACAAAGACAACCTTCTCCTGCAAAAGATCATTAAAAGTGTAGACTTTATATACATGTTTCTATTATAGCATTTATTTTCCAATTTGAAATTCACAGAAAAAAGGAACTTGCTTGCCGCGCCCTAACACCAAGGTGAGACAAGTGAGGCAACTCCTGCAGAAGGATAACTCCCAGTATGTTACTCCCAGCAGCTGTCACCTGCCAAAATGTACAAATTGTTGAATTCATATGTACTTCCGTGCTACTATATACTTGAGATCCAACAATAGAGAAAGTATGAATATGCAATTACAACAGATATACAGACCTCCTCATCTCCATCAGCCTTGTCAACCACAAGAATAATGTGTTCTTCTGCTGATGTTGGTAATGATCCGGGGATAATTCTCTCAACCTGAAGTGAAAGTAGGCCCAAAAAAATTGAAGTCAATGTACCTTAGAAACTGCAATTGTTGATCTTAGAGCAATTAAACCTAGATGTAATGATAATAAACAAGCTTTATTAAGATACTAAAGTGAGCACAAATGGATGCAAATTGATTTATGGCTAAGTATATGTCTCTCATGTTTTTTAAAAGGTTAAAATCTCAAAAGGAATTTAATAGCATTTACTAAACCGAAACATTATATCCTAGAATTGGCATAATAGACTTTAGAGAAAACATTTTGAAAAGACTATTTAGACCTAACTTTGGACTTATTTGAAAAACTTGGTTTTTGGCGCAAACAGAACTGCATTTGACGTCCAACTGAACTTTCATTTTGAAAAGGACCAGATCGGGCTAAACAGCAGGGGGATCCATTGAACAACGCAATGCGGTGGGCCTGGTTTAGGTTGCCCTCTAGTCTCTGTGTTTCTGCTAATAATCTCTAACCTCATCTAACTTTTGGGGTACTCCCAAACATATCCCAAGTTGAAATTATGTATACCTCCCCTATAAAATCACACAATCTCTCTCTAGAAAGATGTAAAGAACCAGACTCGTGAGTGTGTATGAATGCTTAGTAGAATGTTGGAGATAATTATCAAGCTTCGAAAAGTAGTAAAATCACAAAATAAGGGGCTATTTATAGAGAATTTAAAAGTACGAAAGTTACACCAACAAAACCAAAATACTAGTTTGTGAAACCAGAGTCCAAGTGTAACATGGCAAAAGGGTATGAATATGAATTTTAAAAACAGATTTTAATTTGAATTTAAAACTCAAATGTTCAAAAAGACCAAAATTCTGGTTTGGATGACATGTGACAATACTGCAAGTCATTCAAATTGAAGTTCTGTTTTTTGACATTTTACACGAAAAATGAAATTTCCGACTGTCAGGCAAACACTCACACTTCTGTGGCAGAACCAACCCATGAAACTTCTTGAAGTCAAACAAATAAAATTTTGAATTATAAAGGGGTTGAGCTTTAATACTTGAAAATTTTCAAGCAGATTAAATTATAATCTTTAATATAATGATATTACCTAAATCTTAATCTTTGGCTAAAGTCTTACTCTTGTTTATAGATCTTCGCATTTTTCATTAAAGTGTAAATGCAGTCAAATCATCAATTTTAGCTCCTTATAAATATTTATTACCCTTTTAATCATTATAATCCAATATTAAGAGATCTCACTTGAGGTTCCTCTAATTATCACTAACCTCCCCTAAAATTATCAATAACCTGAGGGTTTACTTTGTTAGGGGATCTTAACAATAATTAATTAAATCATAATGGACTTCAAAGATAATCACAAGGGAAGTCATAGATAATTAAAAACCACAGGGAGGCCATTGATAATGCCAACCCTTTGCCAAATACTAGTTTTGATATCCTCATGAAATTTTAAATTCAAGCAAAAGCTTCAAAATTTCTCCTTAATTAACTTATTTTTCTTCAGAGGCATGAGTGCATATGTAAAAGGAGTATTAATTAAAAACAATTGTTAGACACTAGAATTTTTGTATATATATCCATAAAATTTCTGGAAATCAAGAATCACAAAAGTTTTGGAAGGAAAGTACAATCATCATAAAGTGTATGCAACAGGACCACTAACCATTGCAAACCTTTCAGTATAACTTGTATGAATGGTAAAATCTAAATGAATTTGCAATCACTTAAGTATTATCACTCTGTCCCTCTAAATATCCAATGGAAAGACAAATTTGTAACTTGAAGCAAGAATTCTATGCTGAAATTTACTATTTTTAGTATTGTGTATAGCTAGTAATTGCAAAACGAGAGTCTAATGCTCATGCAATTAAAGTAATTTAAGGTACCTGAACTAATTTTCCATAAGCAGTTCCTGGAACAAGAACATCCCAGCCCTGAGAACCAAGTATGCTTCTAACAGCTTTCAAAAGAAGGGTGCATAGCTTTGAAACCTGAAAAATTACCCTGCAGATGAAATTTGCCATTTAAAAGTTGGATATACAGATATCTAAATGACAGTATGATATAAGTCTAAGCAACATCAGAATGTCCCGCTGTAATTTGCATTAGCATCCGAAGAACAAAACATTCTGAATTTTTTAAAAATATATCATACCCAGCACGAATCTCAGCTTCAGTGTACGTCCTTACGCTGTTCTCAGGAATTCCAAGAGCTTTCCCAAGAATCTGGAAGAGCAAGGGAATCTTCTTTAGTGAAAATTTCAGGTTAATTTTTTTCCAATTATTAAACTGGTCCACCACTTCACAGATGTATATAAAACAGCAGACAAACTAATTTGAGTGTGTAATAAACAGGTTTATGTGCCTTCACACAGGAAAAATATAAGAGCATCAAAATGGATCGTCATTCAATACCATCCTTTACAATATAAAAGCTTTACATCTCAGAACACTGAATTTTAGCCCTCACAAGAAGGGAGAAAAAGGATTAGCTATACCTGCACTTTTTGCGGAAATATTTGAAGAAGTGTTTCAGAATAGTCCTCTGTTAGCCTTCTTGCTCTGTCGAGAGTAGCTTTAAGCCTTAATGCCCAGATTGTCTTGCCATCTTCACTCCCTTTATAAACAGAAAGAAACCAAAAGATTGACAAATGCTCATGCATGCATCTATACCCCATATATATTTAAAATTTTTGCAATCAAAAGGATCAGATTATACCTTCCCTTTCAGAGAGACCCTTGACTTGCCAGGCAAGAAGTTCGCTTTTAATAGCAGTACATTCTTCTGGCTTCCAGCCAGATAAACCTAGCTGACCAATACTGACAACTAGGATACCAAGTGGGTCACTCCAAGCTCCTACGCTGTTCGATTCCACATTCGCAGCAAGCCAGTGAGCTCCACCCTTTGCTTCAAGCACGTTCAGGAATCTTCAAATCATCGAAAACAACAATGCATTAATCCCCAAAATGAAATAATAAAATGGGTGAAAAAAATCTTGCGTTCTGATGAAGACATAAACTGTCTTCAGACCTAGGAGAACTTTTGCAACTCAATGGGGTGATATACATGAAATTAATAACCCATTTGCAAGGCTGACCGCTTATAAGTAACATATTTGTTGAGAATGTACTTTTGAGAGTTTACTACTATTTTTTTTTTTTTTTTCCATTTTCAACAAACTTAAGCTTTTCAGTATATTCAATATGGTATCACAGTCAGGTCGACCAAGAAGTCTTGTATTATGAGTATCCATTCTAGTAATTGGAATATAATATAGAACAAAAAGGGCTTGTATTTGAATCTGTTTGTGTGCTTTTGTATGTTAGGATCCATATCTCTGCCTGCTTTTTTATAGTAAAGTCCATAGGATGGTAAAAAGGAACTTATGGCAACAATTATAACACTCAAACTACATGATATTTTGATAAAATTGATAATAGTCAAAAATATTTTTGTAGAAGAACTCTTTTTACTTGTCCTTAATCATGAACCTAATAAAATGTATGCCATAAAAGGCAAGTTTAAAAAATAGAGAAATTCTAGAATTATGGTCTGAATTTCATGTTCAGCTTATTTGTCATTGGCTATCTTCAGTGTACTAAAAGGCGCTAGGCGCTCCTAGGGCGGCAGCCCGGGGCCTAGGGCCTAGAGGGCCTAGGCGAGGACGTCGGGGAGCTTAGAAATTAGGTTAAAAGGTTAAAGGTTTGGGGGGTTAAGCGAACTTATAGAAAGTTTGAGGGTTAAATGAAATAGTTTGGGGTTAAAGGTTAAAAACTAAAAGTTTGGGGTTTCTAAAAAGTTGAGTTAGTACCAGGCCCCAAACGACGTCGTTTTGGGCCTATACAAACAAACTTAAATACACCCAAAACGATGTCGTTTTGGTGTTCATTTGAAAAAAAAAACCCTGACCTCCCCCACCGCCGATCGACGCCTCCAGAGCTTCGCCTACCCCTGCCCAGTTTCCAACCCGCCGATCAGCGCCTCCAGAGCTTCGCCTACCTCTGCCCAGTCGCCAACCCGCCGATCGGCACTGCCAAGTCTACCGACCGCCTAGACTCGGCGCCTACCCCTTTTTCCGGCGCCACCCCTCCACCTAGGGATTAGTCTCCAGCGGCCGCCTTTTAGATCACTGGCTATCTTCTTGAATGGTGACTACTTACACTTGTTTCCATGTTTCTTTACGGTGGAAATCTGACTCATTCATTTTAGTTTAGTTAGAAGCAGTTCTGTATGTTCTAGTTAGCTGGACTGTGCCAGGCTGCTGGCTGCAAACCTGTAGGTCCTAAAGTGGTTCTAACTTGAAAGAAAAGCAACCTTATTGGATTTACTAGAACTTCAAATATTGTTGCCGGGCATTTACCTCAAAGATTAAGCTGTGGATTATGAAAACGTAATAACCAAGCAAAGGAAGATATTGTCTCAAAGATGTTTAAGGAATTATACATACCTACTTAAAAGAACAAAAGAATAGTCCTCAAGGCCAATCTCACAAAGACGCCACTGTAACAACAACCATCAACAGAAGGAAAAAGAACAAAAACAGAAATTTTAGTAGCATAACCGTCAGATTCCTACTTTATAGTCTGTTCATGTGAAGCTCATGATGAAATAGTCCACAGAAAACCCACCTTTTGCCGCATCGCTATTGCAGCATCAGAAGCATCATTCCTTAGGCCACTTTCGAGACCCTTTCCAATTGTTTCTCTCAGAGCACTTAAAGATCGCAAGGTTTTAATCAACCCCAAAATATCACTTGATTCTTCTATGCTGTCCAAACTCTGGAAACATATATGCTTCATGTCATTTAATGTAGAAACAGAATGTGTAGTTTTAAACACCATCATCTAACTGAACTGAAATTGGAAATATCTTTAAGCACCAAAAATAACATAATTTACAAAAAGATAAAAAAGTTGGCTTTCACTTTTCTTCCTTTTTCTTTTCTCTCTCTCTCTCTCTCTTTTGCTTCTTTCATCTTTGTTGTTAAGAGATAAAACTGATGACAAGTTTAGAATTGCCTTGCAGTGTCAGATAATGACATCAACCTACAGCACTCTAAGTTAACAACCTCATTGAATAATGTGCACTTAAAATAAGTCTATTATCAGTGATGAACACTCTTCAGTTTCCTTAATAAGTAAGATCAAAACAAAAGTTCTAACTCAAGCATTTGCACTTCAAAAGCAGAAGCTCTATCCTAAAAGATCACCTATCCAATACTTTTTAATACCTCATTAAATGAAGTGGTGCATGTTGAAACCAATAATCACAAATGAATACCAACATACAAAAACGTTCATGGATTTAAAAATAGGCTTAACTCCTACTACAATTACGTAATTATAGAATGGAGGATGAACACAAGATCCCTCAACCAAATTAACTCTATTATCATATTATGTAATTGTCAATCCAAATTGCTTTAGTAATGAAATCACCTAAAAATAATATCAAGGACTAGTTTGGGATTGTTCTAATTCTCGAACAATAACTTGGTAATTTTGCTAAATGGATAATCAACAGTAGAAAAAACAATTGAGAGTTTGGTAAACCATGCTTTTCAAATGGTTTCAACAACAATAAGTATTAGTGCTTAAACATTAATTGTTCTCACCATTTCCAAAATAAAAAAATAAAAAAGATCATTTCTGTTTGTATTCATAACCATACATGCTCTTACAAACTCAGTGGAAAACAATCCATTTTCATGTCTTGGGAAAGGTAAGGTACATGTTTGGCATGCCATTTTTGTTTCCAAATGCAAAATACAAAAGAATTAGGTACAACCCTTTCGACGCTCAGAGATACAAATTTGAGGAAGCTTTTTTTTTTTTTTTTTTTTTTTTTTANATCTTTTTTTTTTTTTTTTTTTTTTTTTAAGAGAAGGGGTCAATGCCTAACCTGCTACCTCTATGCTTTGACATAGTCCCTAAGATCTGCATATTATTTAATAGTAGAAACGGAAACATTGCACCAAGGAATTTCATCTCTAAATAACACACAACAAGAAGGAAAAAAAAAAAAACTCGTCATATATGTAACAATCATATCCATCAGCAAAAGTCAGAAATCAGTAGATAGCTGGAAAATTGTGAGCATGTGTGAAGTTAGCAATATCTTTTAGCTTTTCAATCACGGTATACTTGTCTTAAGAATTAACTTTAAATGCTCATACTCACATAAGTGACATGTAAAAATGAAAACCAATAAACTACCTTTTTGCACTCCAAAAACAATGTGAGAGCTGAAAGTCCTCGTTCATCCAAAGATTCTCTGATTGACTCCAGTTGTTCAGCAAGACTAAAAGAATACAAATCATAAACAGATGAACAATCAATCAAAATTTTAAAATCATTCTACTAGACACTCCGCTCAAAGAAAGCACAAATTTTAATGCTGGATTAACTTCTTCAGGTCAATGGTTTAATATTTCTGTGTATGCTTCTCAACTTTTGGAAAGGTTTTCTGACAACTCAAATGCAGAACTAATTCGAGAAATCAAACTTTTTTAAAATAAATCTTGTTAAACATTCTTACTTCATTTGATTTAAACTCACACATAATGGCTCTTCGAAGAGATAAATAATAATTTAAAGTTGTGCTATTGTCTTTATGACTCTTCCTGAAGTTGTTGGGAAGCATGGTTAGCCTATGACATTAGTTGCTTTGAAGACAAAGCTTCCTGTTATGATAGGATCATAGCTAATTCCCAAAACACCTGACCTTCGACGGTTTCCTTACTTAACCCGTCATCCAGCAATTTTGTCATTGCTAAATTAACATCAACACTTCTCTCCCTGTTAACTAGGTTAAATTGAGTCTTAAGATTTTTAAACCCATAATTGATTCTTGTCTTAGTCATGTTTGTTGCTCAACGAGTTTTCTTGAAGGAATCAATAAGCAAATCATAAATATTGAACTGAAAGACAAACCAAGAATTGTAAGATCACCAGAGAACCAAAAAAAAAAAAACGCTGAACTATCATGCACTGAAATGTGATAAATATCAAAATTGCCAAGGTGGAACGCTACCAAGAAATTCAAGTCAGCAGACATGTCACCCGATACTAACTTTGAAATAACCATTCACATAAACTTGAGAGAAAGAAAGGGAAGGTCAATCTAAGTGGAGTATGAAAGATAAAAACTGTCAATATGATAAGGGTTTTAAAGTATAAAATCAACCTCCCAGCATTGAAAAAATCTTTCAGTTCATGGTGGAAAATCTTGAATTGCTCCACAAATGCCTCACTATACTCTCCAGGGTTCTTTGTAATTCTTGCAAGCATTGCTTCTGTAGCAACTAAATCTTCGGGTCCAGCATTTCGATGAAGCTTGTTCTGTATTGTATGCTTGATTTCTTGCTGGAATATGATACAGAAAATTATTAGACCATCTTAACTATTCAGTGACTGTTTAACTCAAAAGCCTTGATAGATAAGGATATAACAGTAATAATATTTAAGTGCCAGCACATCCAGCCTGCAGCACATTGCTTGAATACAACTACCACCATAATAAATGACCATAACCACAAAACCAACAACGAACGCAAATACAAGTTATTATAATCTAATTAATACAATACGGACCACTTGGTAAAGTCAGCCACTGATATCATTTTACGTAACCACTTAATCCAAAAAATTAAGTTCATAGGTAAAAGCCCTATAGGTGTATTTAAGCTCTACACGCCTAATTACAATCAACCAAAAAATGACACAGATAGTGATAATAGCAACGAGAACGGCAACAACAATAATATGCAAATTAAACAAGCTGCTTTGTTAGGTATTACCTTGAGATCATGAGGGATATCATTCCGATGAGCAATATCCCTAATTCGAGTTAAAGGAACAGATGCAGTAAACTCTGCCTTAAAAGATGGTAAACATGGATGGATCTTGCGAATAACAAGAACTTCCTGATAATCACAAAGAAATAATTAAATAAGATAAAATAATAAAGAGAAGCAATGAATAGAGAACAGGCTGGCAAGACAAACAAAAGCACAAAACAAAATTTTCTTTTTCCTTTTCTGATTACAAAAAGCATGAATAAATAGTTAAAATCTAAGATGAACACAAAATTGACATTTATAATTTGGATCCTTTGATCACTTTTTCATTGACTCTGCGTAGGAGATACATCCTCACATTTATTAATTTGCTTGTCCTTTTATTTTTAACTTTTTAATTAAGAGAGGGATCCGAGGACCTTTTGTTTTCTTTTGCTGGACAGTAATTCATATCCGCAGATCCATGATCAAAATAAAAACCAAGTTACAGCTTTGACAGAAGCCAATAAGATTTTATTAGAAGGATAAATAAAATAAAAAAAATAAGTTCATTAAAAGTATAAACTTAACTGGGCAAATAAACCAAACGAATAAATTACTGAGGTATAAAATAACAATAGGGAAGCAGGCAAAGAAAATTAGAGTAAAATAGAGGCTTCAAATTTTTTCAAAGAAAACAGTAGACAACCTGAGCTGAAGTATCTTTTCTACAGGAAATTCGTTCCAATTCACGAAATATAAGCCTTGAAATCTCAGCATGCCTATTTGGCCGATGGTGGCCTCCATCTTCAAAGCAAGGGAGTTGCCCTGTGTTTATCCACTGCATAAGGAAAAATATCTAAGAAAGGGACAGAAGGGAATTTCCAAAAGCAAAAAGAAATGAAAAGGCACAGAAAACCTTCAGATATATAGAAGCGTATATGAGAGCCTCCAACCGGTCACCACTTTCCAAACTATCAACTATAAGCTCACGCACTACTTCAAGCTTTCAACAAAACAAAGATAGGAGAAGTTAATTGAAAACTGAAAAAAGATTTCTTTATTCCCTTATTTCTATACTTCTGTTTTGGTGCTGCACCATGCAAACTGAAAATAATCAGAAGAGAAAATGATAAACAAATCATCTCATAATGATAAAAACAAACTTCTTCTTGACAACATACAAAAAAAAAGTGACTTCAAGGTGACAAAACCAAACTAGTTTATGATAATCAATGAATGCACTTAAAAGAAAAAATAAAATAAGATAATGGAAATTAACACATCAAACTATATAAGACATGGTGAACAACATGAATCAAGTGTCAAACAGCCATATACCAACAAAGGGAAAAATAAACGAATAAGAGCACCATTCACACAGAGGACATCCTCAAGGGACATCCTCAGTATATTGTCCCTCCCAAAATTATCAGAAAACCTCAGAGAGATGCACGCATCTAATATACACTCGTTTCCAATATTGTAATCTAGTAGAGCAACAGTGCAACCAGTGAAAGAGCATGAACAACAAAGTCCAAAAGGTTCTAAGCAGAAAGTTGCACTTTGCCAACCCAGCAGCAATCTGCCGTTAGCATGTGTCGTATCTCATAAAATGGTCTATAAGCATTATCTTCTTTTACAAGAGGAAGCTGGAAAGCATTCAATAAAAAGATACAACAAATCATCGAAAGAACCAAAATTTAATAGAAAGACTTCTTCCATGTTAACTTGTAATTAATTTCAAAAATAACTTCACCTAAATTGGAAAGTGAGGGCAGAAGAAGAAAGTGGCAATAGATTGACTGCTTCATCCAAGGCTCATTGTAGAATTAACTCCTAAATTCTGTTAATTTTTGAATCGCAAGGGTTGGACTTGTGCAAAAACAATGAGGAAACAACAGACCACTTGTTTATTCACTGTCCAAGTGCTATCAAATTGTCAAACACTTTGTGCATGAAGCTAAAATTTCATGAGCAGCTCAGAAATCGTGTTCTGATCTTCTAAAGGATAATTTTTTTGCTTTTGGGAAAGGGAAAAAAACCAGAGTCTAGTGGAAGCGTTCAGTATTAGCTATTTGTGTGTTATTGGCAAAAAAGAAACAGGAGGATTTTTGAAGAAAAAGTGAGGATCAACATAGTTTTTCGTGGGACAAAATCAAGTTTAATGCTTCACTTTGGGCTTCAGTCTCAGAGGAATTCCAAGACACCTCTTTCTTCTTTGTTCATCTTTATTGGTTGGGAGTTTTTGATATAGTCTTCAGGGTTAGGCACAAGGGTCTTTTTGTGTTATTAGTATGCAGATACTTATAGGATTCCATATATCCTCTTGTATGATTCTTTGTACCCTAGTCAAGTGTCTTTCATCTGATTGAGTGGACATCTGGTGCACATAACTTACCCTCTTGCTTTGCTATCATGAACTGAAAGAAGATGGAAGAACTGGAAAATACCTATGCAAATCATGTGAAAGGAAATTATGTGAGGAAAATTATAAATAAGCCTTCAAACAATTCAACATGGTTTGGAAGGCCAAACTCTTCCCCAAAATCCAATTCTTTGCATAGACTTTAGTGACCAGCGGTGTTAGCACAGCTGAAGCTGTACAAAGAAAGCCGCATAGATGAATTTGCCTTCCTAATAGTGTGTTTTGTGGAAAGAAAATTCAGAGACAGCAGACTACTTATTTCATGGTGATATGCCAGTGGAAAATGTACACGCCTTCTATAGAGGAGAGAAAGCAACAGACATACATAAATGTGTTGGTTTAGCTCTACTTTGGGTGAATTGGCCAGAAGCAATGACCAATTTTTTGAAGGAAGAAAAAGAAAAGAAGTCAAATCCTATGGGATAGGGCTTTTTTCCTAGAATCTCTATGAGCATTAATTTATAAGACATTTCAAGACTCCCCCCTCTTCTTTATCGAACTAAATTGGAAAGTGGCTGTTAGCTAGTTACTTTCGGGGTGCCTGGCACTAGGGTTTAAGGTTTTAATTATAGTGATACAGAATTATACTAACTAATTTGTATAGATTTGTTCCCTAAAGGTATCTTTTGTGTATGTGGAGTGAATAAGTGGTTCGGCACATACCAACTCGTTATGATAGAGGAGTGAGTTGTCAAATTCCATGTTGATGACATTTTGAAAGTTGTCAACCATGTAAAAATTGTACCTCCTTCAACCCTCCCCTATTTTAAGGGTCGGAGCTCTCATTTCCTGGTCCACTCTTGTGTCTTTTTTTACTCTATCAATACAACTCTTTTAATTTCTTACAAAGAAACTAAAGGAATCTCTTTCGAATCCTTATGAGTACCCAAGGACACAAACACACAAAAAGTCAAAACAGGCAATTAAACTAGTGCAGATCACAAATTCATGAAATGGAGTAACCATATGAATGCTATAGACAGTAAAACTATAACTATTGTGTCTGTCTTTAAGTTCCAATATTTCTGAAAATTGCAGGCAGAAAATAGTCAAAAGCATACCTTTCTCCACCAATTCCTTGCATTTCGATCACTCTCAACTAATTTTAGAGCCAAACCCTTTAGACCTGATGTGTCCCATTTTCTTTCCATTTCTCGGTTCCGATGCTCATTGGAACGCATAAATGAGGCAGCTCGCCCTTGCCATTGGTCCACAAGAGTACTGGTCCCCACCTCTGAAAGGGACTCTGCCGCAGAACCTGTTACAAGAGATCCATTCTCACCAATACCTTCCAGTTCCTCCGCATTCTCCTGTGAACTCAAAGGAAATAGATCCACAGCCTCCCCTGTCTCATTCCAGTGGCAAACTAGCCCAAAACTCCCTCCTTTAGGCAGTTTCAAGATCCTGTTATCTCCGCTTTCCCATTCCAAACTCTTGCCCTTTTTCGCAATCACAAACTTATACTCGACAGACTCATCCCCTTTCAGTTCCAAGTCACATACCCATCCACTCTCACTCCAATTCATTGGCACTTGCTTCTTCCACGATCCCAATTCTTTTATTGACCCCAAAAGCACAACGTGCTCACCAAATTCCACTTGGTGATCTAACCGAATAGTAAGTCGCACATTGCCTCGCCCTGACTTGGGTTTCGTTTTCATCTTCTTCTTCTTCTTCTCTTCCCCTCTGCCACATATAAACCAAAACTCATCATCTCACATTCCATTTCTTCAATATATACATACATGCATACATAAAGACAACCTAAAGTTTATTCTTCCTACAACTTATAAAAAACACTCCAATCAACAAACTACAGCTGCAACTTGGCAATTTATCCACACACGTTAAGAATCTTTCAACACTTACGTAAAAAAAAAAAGTTTTCATACCTCTTTTCGGTAGAGGAAACGGCAAAAACAACAGCACCAGCCACGTGTTTGCGTGAATGCTCCAAAGCGCGATGATGAAGAGGAGAAGAATGAATCCTCCGATTCAAGAACAATAAGTTTCTCCTACTGACGAACTTGAATCGCTTCGTGTCGTGGAGGAACGTCGTCGCAGGGCAATCCAATGGACGCAGATGCAGAGAATCCATTGGGAGAGATGGCAGCGGAGTGGCGCGAGAGAGTGAGTGAGACCAGGAGAAGATTTTGATGATTATTTATAGATTTATCTTTGGATTTCGAACAGTGAAAGTGACACGCGTCAGTAACAGATTTTTAATTAATTAATAATTGTTTGTTTATGGCAACTTGGGAAGATTGGGTTGCTTTTCGTTTCGTTAACGTTATGTACCATGTGGTTTCATGAAGCGCAAAGCCCTTTCTGTTCCCTCCATTTATGGTTATGGATATACTTCACTTGGCCATAATATCTAAGTGGATTAATGTTAAAATATACTTAACCCCTGTGCATGTAATAGCTCCGTCTTCTATTCAATTGAGGGTATGTATGTTTAGTTTATTGAAACACTATGGATGGGATTGATATTTGCTTTCTTAGGTTGAAAATGCAAATTATCAAAGCTTTTGGGGGCATCGAAATCTTTACGTCGTGTATTTAAATGCACGAAGTAGGAAACTATAGTGTTCATTTGAGAATTAAGTTGACCAGGATTACCAACCTTTTGTGGTGTCTTAATATACAATTGAAGGCATTTTTTTTGTTCACTAGACAAGGGATCGGATGAATATTAGCTGGTTTAGGGTTAAAACTGTAAAGAGTGAAAAAAGCTTTGAAGTATTTAGTTAATCAGGGTTCAAATGAAATATGTCAAACCATAGGGATCGGATAAATATTTAATTTGCAAGGTTAAATTGCAAAATATCAAGCTTTTGGGGGCATCTAGGGCCATATATATTACTGTTTTCTCACATGGTAGGGTTTATTGTGATTATTTTATATTAATAAGTAGGTACATATTTTAGTCAACCGAACAATCAACAATTTTTTAATAAAAGTTCTATTTTTAGAAACTCTAATAAAATTTACTGCTGTAAATTCTACTTGAAGAAGCCAAAACAAACGAATCCTAAATTTCACTGAAACTATATCGTATATATTAATTGTAAAGCCTTGTATGATCTTCTTACAGTATATCTAGTAAAATGGAAAACTTGTGGACAATAGAAACTATAGTCCTCATGTGTCCATTATGTATATATAAAATGATCTTCCGCCAAATTGAATTATTTTCGTACTAGGCAGAGTATTGAAAATGTGTCTCCAAATCATGAATCAGTCGCTCGCTGATCATCAACCACTGCGGTGAGCTCTTTGTAGGTTCTCAATAAGCAACTTTGAAGACACAATTGTTCCAATTACCCCAAGAGCAGAGCCAACAGCAACAAGGACTAGGTTAAGTGTGACAATGGGTTTGGAGATTGTACCCCAGCAAATCTTGGTGTAGAAGGCACAAGGTAAGATCACACAAATACAGACACTTACAAGGGAGCCAGTAAGGCTAAGGACATGTTCGAAATATGGGACAGAGAGAGCTAGGGATAGTATAACTAGAAGCAAACAGGAACCAACAGCCCCCCTTACGAGCATTTTTGTTCTGGGACTCACTGATACTGGAAGATGGTGCTCTAGTTGAATAGCAAATGGTGCAAACTCTAGAGCATACTTGGTCATGGGGGTCAGCACAGTTGCCCACAAGGCAACTTTTGTGACGATAAGGTGGCGCGGCATGCTGAGAGTGATCTGAGAGCTGACTCCAGGACCGAATAGCTTTGCACCCATAAAGGCTAGAGCTGTGTAAAGTGCTGTGACAGAGGTGAAACTCACAATAGAGACCTGGAAATAAGAGGAAAAACGAATAAGTAAATAATGTTCTGATTAGTTTTACAGTGAAAAAAACTACAGTGATTAGGTATCTAATTGTATAAAGCGAATGAATCTTATTCTCCCAAGTGATTAAAACTAATTTAAGTTAAAATCAAAGAAAATTATTTATATTATTCCTTTAAACATTCTATATTGATACTGAAAGAATGAACATGTTATAAAAGTATGTCTGGTCCAGGACACCACAGATTAGATTAAATTTTTAAAATTGTATTTGATTAGTGGTAGGACTATATATTATATATTCTCCTATATTTATACAATATTAAATTGGACATATTAAGTTCAAGTTTCAATAATAATAAAAGTAAAACTTATTTAATGCATATTAATAAAATATTTAACTTTAAATTATATATTTATTTTGTCCAATTTAATCTTTGTATTATTATTATAATAAAAATAAAATATTTATAATTAATTAACAAATAGATAATCCTAGAATATCACATCGTCCCGGATTGACATATAACATCAGGGGAATCATAAGTTATCATACTATTTTAATATTAAGTCTTAGAAATAATTAAATATTTTTAATTTATTTATATTCAAAATATAACACTAAATTTGACATAAGTATCATCTTTTAATATTATGGTATAATATTAAAGTGATACTAAAGAGGAATCTTTAATTACTTGTTCCAACAAAAAGAAAAACTCATGAAACACGTACACATATAATTAAATTATTAATTATAGAATTATATAATCCTAAAACCACATAATTTATATTATAATTAATTTAGATTCCTTATCAAAATTTAGTCTCCTGAATATGAGATAAATGAGAATATTGATCATCTATTACATTCCTAGGCACAAATTCCTTTGATACTGTTGTATATATTGTTAGGTTTGATGCATATATATATATATATATATATATGTATGTATGTATGTATGTATGTATATATATGAGACGCATATTCATATTGACTTATTTGGATGTTACATGGGTGTGCAGATACCATTTTCTTCTATCAAGAGTGATAGGGAAAAAGCTAAAATTCTATAATTCAAAGCATGAAAAAAGATCAAATAGAATCACAAACCTTGGTAAACTTGGAAGGATCTTTCATGGCTTTGTACAAGTCTGGAAAAACAATATGCCCAGCATAGCTGAAAACATAAAGACCGGATATAGAAGGAATTTTACTGATCTGTAGCACTGGAATTTTCTGGTTAGCTTTAATTCCTCCAAAAATGGCCGTGCATGCCACCGATATAAAAATGATAAGTGACATGAGAATGCCACCAGATGAGAGGAAAGATATGGAAGAGAGATCTCTCAGCCACAGACTGGGCAGTGCTATGAGCACTGCCATCGCGGTTAGTAACTGAGAGGTTGATAGTTTGGCCCATGACAGTTGAAATCCTGTCCCAGAAAAGACTGTGGTCAGGTTGTCATGAAGTGAGATAGTGTAGGACACAAGAACCATGAAAATTTCCAAGTAGATGAAAGCTGCAGCCAGGACTCTTCCTTTGGTTCCGAAAGCATGTTGTCCAATGTCAACATAGCTTCTTGATTTTGGGTTTTTGTCAAGGCATATGCCGAGTAGATGAGTACTATATGCACATATAATGCCAAGTCCAATCAACAGGAATACAGAGGCCCACCCACCATTTTCCAAAGCATATGGAGTGGATAATTGCCCAAGACCTGTAATAATGAGAAAAAATTTTAGCTTTGAGGGACAAGAATATATTTTCAAGAAGCAAAAGAGAGTAATTTAAGATTTTCATTTTACCTATGAGCATTCCAATCATGTTGATGACTGCATGAGCAAACGAACTATTAGCTTCACCTTGGTGCTTGACAGACTTATTAGTTTCCTCAACGCCATGGTCTCCTTTGCACAATTTGCTTTCCTCGACACAAAGATCGCAAGTCACGCTTTGAATGGCCAAGTTTGCACCATGCACCGTCTCACTTGCAACTTGATTCCCGTTGGAAAGACAATCTGCTTTGGGACAGCTCAAGTTTCTTATGCATTTGCACATCTTTCCCCACATTCTTTTAGACAAGTTCCAACAAGCTTGGGTGCTAATATATAGAATAAACAAAAAAAATGAAAAAGAATACTATTAGCCACTCGATAGCTTTAGGAGATAAAGGTATCCCTTAACAAAGAAGTGAAAGAATAGATGTATTTATAGAACAAGAAAGTCGATCTTTAATTAGTATTTTTCCAATTTCCAAGGAGAGATTCTTTGTTACCTTGCGAAAGAATATCGACTGTGTATATTTATGACATAAGAAAATCTATGACATAAGGACGACGTGTAAGAAAAACAGTTACATTCTTTGATAAATGTGGAGTGGACTATCTAATTATAATATAAGAATTGATTTTTTAAATTTAAATTGATTAATGTTATAACATTATTTAAAGATGCATGATTTGGGATATTAACTTAGTGTGTATAACATTAGCTAAGAAAAAAATTCAAAAGACACATATAGATATATCATATCATCATTTAATAATATCATATCATTTATATTTGTATTATCTTTTCTTTCATTTAAATAATCAAAATTATGATTTGTGAATTTTGAAATGAATGTATATATGTGACATATAATATTTTGTTGAATAGATATATAAATGATGTGTTAATGATGTTTCATCAATAGTTTTCTTCATTCGTAATTCTAAGTACCATTTGCAATTGGGACAATTTTAAATAATACCCTTGTGTTTTAACATAATYTCAAGTAGAAAGTAAGTTTATCATTTTCATCAATAAGACCCCTGAGGTTTGCTTTTTTTAATCAAGTGCTAATTTTAACCCTTAAAATACAGATTTACCCCTACTTTAAATTTTCTTTCCTTAATTTTAAAAAATTTTAAAGTAGAAATTTTAATACATATT
>JANKKB010029604.1:0-26539 GCA_026225775.1 Bursera palmeri | reverse complement strand
ATTTAATAAATGGCAAAAAGAAGGGGTTAGCTAAAAAAAAAAAAAAAAGATGATGAAAATCAAAGACATGACTCGTTGGATAGAAGAAAAAGTTATGGTCCCAATTTATCTAGTGAGAGAAATGGAAGGAAACGTGTAAGTGAGGAAGAAAGATATCCTCCCCGAGCTGAGCGAAGGACAGCCACGAGAAGAAGATTCTTTTTTAATTTTAGGATTGAATAGAAACAGAGAGATGCCGTAGGGGTGTGTAGGTGGCGAGATGCTATTAGTTGATGATGAATGGTAAGAATGTTGTCAGATGAGCTTTTCACTTCACTTTTTGCAGGTGGGCCACCTCAGAATGTTTTGCTGATGTGGCAGGGAGCAGGTATTTAATCCTTGTTAGCTGTTCGTGGGAGCCAGGTGGGTCTATTGTCACGTGCTTATGTGGCAAGTGGCCTTCAGAGTTGGATCTTGACATGTTGTGTTCTCAGGACAGAGAGCATCAAAAAGCAATCAACACCAAACTAAACCAAACTTAAAAAACTTTTTCATTTTACAATCTTTCTTTTTTCCAATTCTGTAAACTTCAAAAAGTAAATTATTTTAGTTTTACTAATTAATACAGGTGTTTAAATATATTTTTTACAATTCTTCACGTATCCGTATTAAAAAAAAAAAAAAGATTGGTTAACACCTTTTTACTCTTATTCCTGATAGTTGTAAGTTTATATTCTTCCATTTTTCTTACTTTGTTGAAAAAGTTCTATTGATCAAAGAAACTAGCCACAAGATTCTAAGATTAAATAGAAAAAAATGAAAAAGTAAAACATGTAAATAGGTTTTGATAAGTTGGAAGTGAGAAATGGAGAAAGAGGAAGGGAAGGGAGAAGAGCTGACATGGCGAAAAAAGGAGGGACAACAGATGACTATCTTTTTCTAGCAAAATGGGGGAATCAAGACAACATGAAAGATCTCAAAGGCCACAAGAACTTGTGGCTCACAATTTTTTCTTCTTTGCTGATGTGTCATTTCCCACCTCGTTAAACCCTCCTCTCCCATTTTCACCCTTCTCCTCTCATCCACCTTCCTCCTTCTTCCTTCTTCTTCTTCCTCTTCCTCTCCCTCTTCCACCTCCCACACCACCAACACACTATTATTCACTCTTTCTATTGCTTCCACGGCTTCACCCCTCACGTGACCTTCAAATAATGTCAGAACTCAATAAAGACTCCGCCATAAAGCTCTTCGGAAAGACCATTCCATTGCCTACAGCCAATGATCATTACCACCAGTGTCACCACCACCATGAGGTTCTGGCTAATGATCACTCTTCCAATTCTTCTCCTGCTAATGATGACGACTGTTCTGATCCCAACTTTTCAACTCCTTTACGTGAACACACTTGTAACTCTAACATGGAACTACAAGAAGACAACAAGGTACTTAAGTGCATATTATATATATATAGTCATGTGTGATTGGGCGGGATAGAGAGAAACTGATTTTGCATTGAGTGCTGTGAATTCTGTTAGTGGCCGAGGCAGGCGAGTTGTATCGTTTTTAGTTTGAAGGGCAGCCCTTTTTTCAGAGATTGAGTAGTGTTGATGGGTTGAATTTAGTTTCTCTCAAGATTGCAATAGGAAGCAGGGATTGTTTTAAAGCTAAGGTTTTCAAGTGATCATTATTTTACGAAAATTTTAGTGGCTTCTAGTTTGTTCATAAATTACTTCAACTTCAAGCCAAATTTTGTTCACTGTTTAGTACTTGTTCAGCTAGCTTTCTGTTCTAATCTTATTCCTTTGATTTTGTCAGGGTTCTTGTCCTAATTTTTCACCATTTATAGAACTCTTTATTTTTTTGGCTGCTCAACTGTACAATTTTCTTCACATGATAAGGTGTCAAATAGGTTTAGATCGACTTATCAGACAGATTCTTTAGAAACCATTAATGGAGAAAAACAAAAGTCATTTTATTCTAGGACTGTTTAATTCTTGTTATGATCTTCGAAAATAAAAGAAAAATTGTTCAGGTCAACAGTTTCTGATAAACTCCATAGCAGTTTTTGTGTTTGTATATCATCGACTATAACAAAAGTTTATTAAAGTTTCCACAAATATGCTTCTACTTTCCAGGTCTTCTCAATTTTAGTATCTGTTCTGATTGGCGTCAGCTCTGTCTCGATGTGTGTTTCCGCGGTTGATTTTCTTGTATGAGCCATAAGCAAATCAAATTATAATTTTCCACAACACGAATAAAGTTTCTGTACTTTTCTGCTACACCTTTCTTCTTGAATTCTCTGCTCCTAGTAACACGGAAGTGATGAATTCTCTGTTCCTAGTAACACGGAAGTGAGATTCAAAGTAATGATCACTCTTCTCATTTCTTCGCTTAACTAAAAGCAAAAATTTGGTCAACAATTTGGAAATTGGAAAGATAGAGAATTGTGGACGAGTTGAATTTTCGCCCACCATATTCATCCAATTACTCTGCTACTTTGATACAGTAGTTGATAGCTTTGCTTATTGGGACTTGTGATCAAAATTTTAGGAACATTCAGAAAAAGATCAAGTGATTGAAGATGCGCAGGAAGATGATGAGTCCTCACAACAGATCAAAGAGGACTTAAAAGATCCTACCACATCATCGGGCATTAGCGATAACCCCAAATCTCCCTCTGTTGACAGAGAAACGTCATCGCTCAAAAACTCCAACAATGGTGAACAAAGTGAGACAAGTACTTCACAAGGAAAGACTTCGAAAAAACCAGACAAGATACTTCCATGTCCTCGATGTAACAACATGGACACTAAGTTCTGTTACTACAACAACTACAACGTCAACCAGCCCCGACATTTCTGCAAAAACTGTCAGAGATACTGGACTGCTGGAGGAACCATGAGGAATGTCCCCGTGGGCGCTGGTCGCCGCAAGAACAAGAGCTCTTCTGCTTCCAATTATCGACAGATTATGATTTCTGAAGCTTTCCGTGCAGTTCAGGCCAATGTTGCAAATGGAGTCCATAACCATAACCCCTCTTTTGGAAACAACGGCACTGTCCTTAACTTTGGTTCACATTCTCCACTTTGTGAATCTGTATCTTCTGTACTGAGCTTTTCGGATAAGAGACAGAATTGTGTTCGAAATGGGTTAAATTATAGACCTGAACAAAGAATTCTTGCATCTCATGGAGGTGGAGATAATGGGGATGATCGCTCATGTGGATCTTCAATAACAGCTTCGAATTCATCAGAAAAAGGACGCAATTGCAGTTCACAAGAAGCAAAGATTAAGAATTATCAAGGCTTTTCTCCTCCTGTAGCATACTTTCCAGGGCCTCCTTGGTCTTGTCCATGGAACTCTCCGATGCCTCCTTCTGCAGCTTTGTATCCTTCAGGTTTTCCCGTATCTTTCTACCCGGAAACAACTTATTGGGGTTGTACACTACCCAGCCACTGGAACATGCCATGCCTCTCACCATCATCTTCATCAATTAGACAATGTGCCCCAAGCCCAAACTCTAGTCCTACTAGTCCAAACTTGAGGAAACGTTCCGGGGATGGGAACATCATCAATCCAGGAGACTCAGAAAAGGAACCCTCGGGAGGGAGCTACAATTCAGAAAGATCAGTTCTGGTTCCCAAGACTTTAAGAATTCATGATCCCACCGAAGCTGCCAAGAGCTCTATATGGGCAGCACTTGGAATTAAGAGCGAGAAGACCAGCGCCGGGGAAGCTCTATTTAAGGGCTTCAATTCAAAGGGCGATGTCAGAAATTACATTGATGAAACATCTGCCGTATTGCAGGCCAACCCAGCAGCCTTGTCCCGGTCACACAATTTCCATGAAAGCACATAATGATCAGAGCCTAGAGATCGAGTGGTGACGTATCTACAATTCTTGCCATGGCTGGAGGGCATGGTACTTCTTGTTGCTAACGAATTGTCTTCTTAATGTTGAGTCCTTATTCACTAACCAACCTCAACGCAAGAATCAGTTGGGGAAGAAATCCAAATCCCAACATAAAGGAAGACTAGGAAAGCGTCCACATATATATTTACCTTTGGAGTGAGAAAAGAGCAATCGTTTACTATCTAATATAGATGCTTTTGTTTTTTTTTTTTTTTTCTCCTGTAGCGTTAAGACAACAGATGTTTTTCTGCCCAGATGTTAGATGGTTTTTGCAGCAAGTATTTATGTACTCTACATATCTACACGCAAATGCTGCGCAATAAATTTGTAAACTTTTCAGGAACCTTTTTCCTGGTGCTTGTCAATAAAGAATGTGAATTTCAGTTCTGTTGATTCTTACTCTCCCTTTATACTAAGCCGCTGATATATGTATATTAGATTCTTTATCTTTGTAGTAGATACCTAAACGCCACTTACTGGATTTCTCTACGAACAACAGAAAATAGTAAGTAGGAGCTTTTGTTGTCAAGTTGGTCATGGCTTTGCATCAGTTAAGTAAAAATCTTGGCTTGTGATCACTGCAAAGGGCTGGAGTGGAAATAAATTGAGAGTTGAGGGCAGAATCAGCAGGTCGCTTTAGGAAAAGAAAAAAGAGAGATCAAGATGGAGGGGCAGATTTGAATAAAAGAAAAGTTAATGTAGGACCTCATTGGAGCTGATAAACTTGGATTTATGTCACAAAAGTCGAGCATCTTTCCCTTTCAACCCACAGAATCCAAACAACTCACTAAAAGGCACCAAGACTAGAATAAAGCTTACTTTTTCTTCCACCTTTTCTCTTTCTTTCCTTTTTTTTTTTTTTTCTTTAACAAGATTTTATTTAGAACTTGAGATATGAGATACGTCATAAAGTATTTTGGGTACCATCAATAACATATTCATCTTTGTATGTTTTGTGATTTATCTGAAAAATTATGGCAATTAATTAAAGTTAGAAAAGAGCTTTGTTGTAGAATCCTAATTATATCATATTTACCATTTTAGACAAGTAAAAAAAATCATAGTTAAATCCTATTTACAAATAAAAATTTTTTTAATTAAATATTTAATTAAAGAAATATTGGTTCAAATAGGAAAAAAAAGTATAAAAGGATTCTGAGTCCTATATAATACAAGAATCTCACATTGTTTAAGAAAACAATAGAATGGAGCATAGGAATACTATATAAAGAAAGCCTAATTCTCTAGTTAAGAGCAATTATATTTTCTGAAAGTTGAGAAGTTTCTCTATAGCAATTGATTTGAAAGACATATAGAAGAGAAATTATATCAATTCTTCGGGGATTATTCTAGTGAATTATAATCGAAATTTACTTTCTCGATATCAACCCGAGATTTTTTCAACAATTTATTCCATTAAAATAAACAAAAATACTATAAAGATTGAAAGTATAATTTGAATTAAGAACACTTAAAACTAAAGGGTTTTTTTTTTTTTTTTTCTATTTTGTGCATGCTTTCTGTTAGTAATAGTGAACATATTCCAAATAACCTGTAGCAGCTACCAATATGGTAATAGTGTAATAGCTGCAACATTGCTTTATGCTCTTTATCATCTCTGGTCATTGGAATACATCACAATCAAACCCATCTATATGTGTTCCTTACTTATCAGCCAGGCTGAAACATTCAGATAGTTGGTTGTTGTTACCAGAACTAGAAGGCCACATTTTGTGCAGAGGTTTAGTTGTTCCGGGACCCAGTCCATGTGATGCCATCAAGCATTTAATCAAAATACCAGCAAACTAGGCCATGTTTTATTTGTTTCCTTCTCATTTTGCTTTCCATAATCTGGTGTTCTCTTTCTCAGAATATCGTGATAATTTCAACATGATAATGTTTCAACTATATGGAATATGTGATGTGACAAGACAAGAACTTGTACAAGATCTACTTGCTTTGTAACTTATAACATAATAATGCATAAAAATTTTATCCGAACCTGAAATTCGGAAATTATTCACAGAACTCCCTTCTTTTCCTTCACCAAATCTCTGCGAAAACCACAACATGCAGTATAGACAAGACTAGCAAGCATCACATCCACTGCAATTTGTAGCTTCTTTTCTCTTCAAGATTCTTATCCGGATCCTGCCAATACTCATGTTGTAATGGGTCCCTTTTCACCTTAATTTTTTTTTTCATAGTAAAAATACTAAAACAAGACCAAGTAATTAAACTTTGAGACGTAAATCCCTCCTATGTCTCGGTACAGAAATTTTCTTAGAAAAGAAGTTACAGATGCCGATTCAGAACCTTTTCAATTTTGGTTTTTGATGTCGGCGGTGGGCCTTTTAGCAATTGTTTTGAATGCATTTGCATAGTGTAAAGGGTCATGAGCATTGGAAATCCCAAGTCATTTCTTTGCAATTACATCACAAAAGTGAATAGTTACTCACCAAAGTCATTCACTCCAAAAAATATAAAGTATTGAATGATTGGACCTTAAATTAGTAGACTAGTGAGCCATTTGCCTCCTAATAATATTAAATCATTGAGCATGCCATGTCACTATCTCTCCCTTTCCTTTATTTTGCTTGCAACCTGGAAGTGAAGTGCCTGGAAAGTTACTCAGACACAAAAGGGTTGGTCACCTTTCCTTCCCATCCAAGTAATTAAAAAAGTAATTAAAACTTAACAAACTTGTAATATTTCTTTATTCCTGCTAATGGAAATTAAATACTTAAATGATAACTTTAAATAAACAATAATTGTGGCACTAAGATGCTTGGAAACTGTTTTAAACTGACTTTACACTGATCCATTAAATCAATTTCCATGACTTCCACTAGGTCAACAATGAAAGATAAGAAAAATCCATGTTAGTAGTTAGATGCAAAGCACACCCAGTAAAGTTGCTCGACTTTAAAAAAGATTAGAAATAAATTAGAGTGCCGACTGAGTGACAATGACCCTTTTCATTTTTTTTGTTAAGGATAATTTAGTAGTTTGTGATTAAATTTATACAAAGTTTCTTCAAAGACATCCAATAAGCTTGAGGTTTAGTGTGGTTATCTTGTGGTTGGAAAGATTAATATACTATCCAGTAGATAAATTATATTATCTTTTGTTACTATGATTCAAAGTCATTTGACATAATTCTAGGAATTAATTTATAGTTATGGATGTGTTTCCTCTTTAATTAAGTTAGAATTATTCCCTCAATTGGAATCAAGTTATCAACCCATATAACTTGTTACTCTATATGCGATAAAAAAAAAAAAGCACATAAATCACAAACAAACCCATTATGTGTTTTTCAGAAACATGAAAGATACTATTGTATTATTTATATTGTTATATATATATATATATTGGACGATTGTCAGGATCTAATGATTGGTAACATGACTTCAAAAATTTTGATTAACTAGATTGGCTTAAATTGGATCAAGAATTTTATAATTCAAAAGATGTTACCATTACCTAGTTGAGCAAAAAGTAATGAATGAAACCACAAAGGCAGTCCTAGAATAGTAGTAGCTTGCAATTTGGTAATTGCGGCAAATTTTACAGAAATTTGTACTTGCGTTTGGTTGAAAATCTGGGCGTTGAACAGGTTGAGCCTGGCCTGGAATCTTAGCAGGCTAGCACTAGCAGCTACATGCTCGTCACTTTCACCACGCCTCGGTCCAGCCCAAAAATATAAAAAATGAGACACTTGAAACATGTACAGAACAGGAGTCAAAAGTCCTAACCCTAAGGATAAGGCACCGCCCATTCCTTGTCATGCAAGTGTTTACAATTTCCTCGAAATTCCCGGAAACTTTTCCCGTCAACCTCCGAAACTTCGTTTAAACTAGATAACGCTAGAGTTTACACTTATTTTATCGAAAACATTTCATCAATTGGCAATATTTAAATATAGAAAACAAAAACAAAACAACACCTCGATTCTTATATGCAACAGTTGATCAAAAATCTCTTATGATCAACTTGAGTTTTCTGAAAACAAATTTAATATCTACAAAAGAGGATCAGTTACTGGTGACGTATTTTTCTAGGTTAATTATAGATAGCGGCTTGGTTTTTTATTGTTTAATTACGTATGAACAATGACTTGAAGTCTTTGTCTTTTTGTGGAGGGTTATGGTCAATAATTCCAGCCAAAATTTGATAAAAGAGTTATGTCCTCGTGTCCTGGAAGCCTGCAAGTCCACTGTTAAATTATTTGTGTCAATTACTCAGAGAAGGGAATTGGATTAATATTATTGTTCTTTATCTAGTCTGTTAATTTCCACGAAAATTTGTACCCTCTAGCTTCTTGCAGTCGGCAATATTATGTACTGCTATTGCCCCTCTCTACAAGCAAGATCCAATTCAATAATATTCCTTATTACAATGTACAAATATCATGCAAGAATAAGTCACTAGCTAACAGAGACATCTTCACTTCCACACGTTACAAAGTCTTTAGAGGAACAATATGAATGCTTTTCGCAATATTTTCTCAAATTTTCAATTTTACATCCAATCCCTTTCCGACATTGTTTCTCCTAAACAGCAACCATGCGTCAAGAAACAAGTCCTGACTGATGCTGAAGTAGCGCGGAGCCAGCAGATTTGCATTGATGATGATATGACTAAACTAAGCAACGGAGAAATAGAGGTGGTGATGGACAGGCTAGGGATCGCTGATTATGCTTACTGTGATGAAGGAGAGATGGATGGAAAAGAGCTTTCGAGACTGTTTGAAGAGAATGAGCCCAGCTTGGAGGAGTTGAAAGAAGCTTTCGATGTGTTTGATGAGAATAAAGATGGGTTCATAGATGCAGAGGAGTTGCAGAGAGTTATGTGGCTGTTAGGGATAAAAGAAGGATCAGAAGTAGAGGCATGCAGAAGGATGATCAGGAGAGTCGATGAAAATGGAGATGGATTCATTGATTTCGATGAGTTTGTCAAGTCTATGGAGAAGTGTTTGTGTTGACTATTTTTGTTGCATGCATGGAATTACGCTACGACTAAGCGTTTTGTAAGACAAGTAAAGGTTGCTTTTAATCACAACTCATTTTTCTTTTTCCTTTTTAATAAACATGCTTATTATTTTCATCTCACGTTTAATTATTGAATAATATTACATATGTAATTTATTTATTATATAACTATAGCAATAGCTTCATATCTGATGGTCATAATTTCTTATTTTGCGCATATTACTATATTTACGAAGTAAACTTTTAATAAATTAATGTTATGCATACAATTATATCCAAATATTTGGGATATGACCATATTATTGATACATAATTTATCATCAGTTATTTATTAATTAAGTTGACTTTTTTATTTGTCTATTGAGTTGCACTGCACTTTCATAAACTCATTTATACAAATTAATGTAGAATTATTACACGATGTCATATCATCTCTCTAAATAACTAATTTCAATTATTATAAAGATTAACATTTCAATCACGTCAATTATATAAATTAATTTATAAGTGTAATCTTATTCTTTAATATTTCATTTATTACTTGATAAATTAGTTTGTATGCAAATATTCAAATGTTTAGTAGTTTTTTCTAATAAATATTAGGAAAGACTTAGGTAACTAGTTCTTATTTATAATACTTACAGTCACTAAGTTATTTTACATTAAATATTTACTCTTTGTTTGTTCTAAACTAATGTAACCTAAATCAACAAACTAGTAGTTATTATATCTTGAAGTTCTAAACATATGAACACAAATTATTCTCTTTTTTTTGGAAATAGGAGATCTATGGACCAAATATATAATGAATTATATATATGCCTGTATATATAATAGAAGTTGTTAAATTTTTTTTCTTTTTTTCATTAACTTAATGGGTTGTATGGATCACATAGTTGGACTTCAAAATTCCTGTGTGCAAAAACAAAAAAGGGTTATCTAGAAATTGGGCTAAACAAAACCACACAAATGGAGAATGATGAAGCCGCATCTCTTTTATCACTGCCGCCATTGCCCCAATCAGCCCCTTGGCACCCAAAATTATTGGATTATTTATAAAATAATAATTTCTTTCTTAGGACACCCCATTAAGCTTCATCATCTTAATAACAGAATTTGTCTTCTATAAATTTCTCTTACAAACACTACAAGAATGAGATTGAAAGAGAAAGAGGAAAAGAAAGATTGAATAAGAAGGATTCACGTTTTTAAATCATTAATTTCCTACTTTTGCTTCCCCAAAATCTTCTATATTTGCTACACCTACAAACATTTAAGTCAGATCTGATTGTGTAAATGAATCTTGAAATGTTGTCATTCATTTTGGAACAGTATCATTTGACAAAAGCTTTACAATATGATATATCCTGTTACATTGTTTTTCTTTTCTCTCTCTTCATTGAGAAACCACTTTCTAAATATAAAAAATCTCTAAATTATATTAGGCTAAGTTTAAACAAGATGAAGCGGTGAACATATAAAATCAACTTATTTAATGAAGAATAATAACATATGAATGAATAATACCACATCGTTTCTAAAAAAGAATTTGTATACAAAATTTATAAGTGTAGCATTACATTTATTTATATATTTGTATAACATATAAGATGGCAAAAGGGCGGGCCCAGCCTATTTTGGGTAGGCTTGGCAGGCCTATAGGCCAGGCCAGGCCAGGTCAGGTCCAAATAGTACCAAGCCAGGCCTTGAAAAAAATTGAAGGCTTGGGCTTGGCCCAAGGCCTACATTATTTGGATTAGGCCTACCAAGCCTATTACTGTTCACTATTTTAAAATTTTAAATTAATTTTTAATTTATAAAAATAAAAAATATAATAAAAAATTTAGTTGCTACAGTACCAGGCCAAGTCAAGCCGACTTGCAGGCCTGAAGCCTATGCTTGAGCCTGGCCTACCTTAGGCCTGGGCTCAGGCCTGGCCTGGCCCACTGTCATCTCTAACATATATTGTGCAAAACTTATTAATTTATTCTCCTAAATCATTCCCATTTATGATATTATGTATTAGCTAAAACTAACTAGTTTCATAGACTAACCATGCAATTTAAATATGTGTCAGGCTATTATAACTTAATTTTTTTGACTTAATTTTTTGCAATTCTTAATGACCATTGATTAACTATAATTTAATTTGTTATGAAAAGCAGTTAAAAGACAATTTTTTTATGTCAATCTAACAACATTCTAACAATTAGATCACAGTGGATTAATGATTTGTTGAAAATATCTCGAGTTGATGCCGACAAAGTAAACTTTGATTCACCCAATGTAATCTAGAAAATATTAAGTACAGCCTACGAATAATCCAAACAACTAACATGAGTGAAATGTTAATATCCTAATTGCAAGGTATAGGACTTGAATCCCACATTAGAAGTGTGAGCTTATTGTGTGGAATTTATAAGGCTTTGGACTCTCCTACTTTAATAGCTAGTTTTTGAGGTGTGGTTCTCTTAAGGTTCTTATCAATCGGTATTAGAGCCTACATCATGTCTCCCAGTTGTAATCGTGCGGTGCAGGTGGTGACGTCGACATTTGTAATGTTTGCCAGCGACTAGTTAAAGGACTAGTGCACAGTCAATCTGTGTGGGCACCGGGGCTGCGGAGTGTGGTGAAATATTAGAATTCTAATTGCAAGGTATGAGACTTGAATTCCACATTAGAAGTGTGAGCTTTTTGTGTAGGATTTATAAGGCTTTGGAACATCAATTGCCTATATTCACGAATGAAAAGATAAATCCGCTAGAATATAAATATACAATTAGTACAAAAGATCACACATCAAACCTGGTATTCTACTCAATACCAAATATTGGAGATCAGGTGCCAATGTTGGAGAGCTATGAAATTATTCCCCTTTCACCTACTCATTCCTAGTATTTTCATATCTATTTCTTCTCTCTTCCCACTTCCTTATAAGGACGTTTACCCTTTATGTTTAGACTTTATCTCTTATATTAGAATTTATTCTCAACCCCTATATTTATAGGTCAATATCGAAATTATTTATTCCTAAGAGGAGTAGAACTTCTATTTATTATACAACTTTATTTTTCTATTCTTTTATACTTTTCTTTGTCTTGTAGAAGTCAACTTGAATTAAGAAACGAGTTATTATCCCAACAATCTCCACCTTGGTGAGTATTTCATCTAAAGATCAAGTCATGTGAACAGTGTCATATGAACAGTATCTAGTGAACAGTAACCTATATGAACAATATACCATCGTGAACAGTATCATTGTGCAATCATGAAAGCTCCACCAAAATTATTATTTAACAGTCACTTAACCTACAACTTATAATTGTTGTAACCCATCTCTTTTATGTATATACAATCTCAAAAATTCATCTTCTCTCAGTTTGTAGCTTAGAGCTTTGATACCACTTGTTGAAAAAATTTCAAGATGATACCAACAAAGTAAACTTCGATTCGCCCTATCTAATCTAAGAAATACTTACAGCCTACGAACAACCCAAACATCTAACATGATCAAAATTGGTAATCATATCATACAGAGAGATACAATATTTAACATAGTTCAACATCAATTGTCTACATTTACGGATGAAGAGATAAATCTGCTAGAACAAAAATATACAAAGAGTATAAAAGATCACACATTAAACCTAGTATTCTACCCAATACCTAATATTGGAGATCCAGTGCCAATATTAAAGAGCCCTGAAACTATTCCTCCTGTTCATTTCTGGTGTTTTCACATCTCTTTCTTCTCTCTTCCCATATCCTTATAAGAATGTTTACCCTTTATGTCTAGACTCTCTCTCTCATATTAAAATTGATTCTCAGCCCCTATATTTATAGGTAAATATAGAGATTATTTATTCCTACTAGAAGTAGGACTCCTATTTATTTTACAACTCTATTTTCATATTCCTTTCTACTTTTCCTATGTCTTGTAGAAGTCAACTTGAATTAGGAAACGAGCTACAATCCCAACATGGTTATATAGCCCTTTAAGGGTAAATATAGAAGCTAATAATAAATATTTTCACCTATAATATAATGACTAATAAAATTAAAAATAAAGTATAAAGTATTAAGGCTATTGCAAAAATACAAAATATATGGTGGTGAAAGGTAATAATGCACCAAATTTTTATAAAGTCTTCGTTGAAGCTCAATTTTTGATGATTCTATCGAAAATTGGCCTTTCTTGACAATAAAAAACATCGAGAAAGATACATATGGTCATAGCAACCTTTTATATATCAAATTCCTTTAGCCAACCAACCAATCACAATCGGCTTTCTAAAATATGACAAAATCGACTAAGCGATTCTCTATTTAGTCTGATAGTTAACTTCGCTACAAAATTTAGTCAATTCCATGCATATTGGACCGACTCTTCCAATGGAAATAGACATGGGATTTGATCGGTAAGACTTGGCTGAATGGAGGAATTTCTACTTCTCTATAAAACAACACCTTGGAATTCACCACTTTTAAGATAATTGCATTTGATTTTGTTACGGAAAAACTTAATGATATAAGAACCTTAGTAATAAAAAAAAAACATACACACAATTTTATATGAAACTTAAAAGTGATGTTGGATTGTAACTACCTTGTTAAAAACTTTATTAGAAAAATTTAATGGGACAAAAATATATTTATTGCATAGATATTCTACCTAATAATGACAAGAATTTCACATGAACTTTACTTGATCTACCAGTCGAGATAATATCATATTTTGCCAAGATCCTTCATTGAGTTCTCTGCAAAAAAAAAAAAAAAAAAAAAAAAAAAAAAAAAAAAAAAAAAAATANAAAAAAAAAAAAAAAAAAAAAAAAAAAAAAAAAATCATTATCTACTTTACTATATTATAATAAAATTACGACGTCAATAAAACGCATATCAAGTCCTTCAAAAACTGTAAGTAAATTAATTATTGAATCTAACCACAATCATTGCATGCATATATTTCGTCAATATCAAGTCTTCATAAGGAACTTGTGACACAAGTTACGTTTATACTAGCAGTCTTCTGTTCTCATTTTGCTAAGAAAAGTAACTCAAGCCAAAAAAAAAAAAAAAAGAATCAATTAAGTCAATCATGTTATTGATAATAGATTATCTCTAATCAATTCCATTCTCATGAGAGAAATTTCTTCATTTGTTTCAACAAGAATATTAGCCTCTATAAGAGCTAGCTTTTATTTGTCTTTACAAGGACATTAGCCTTTACAAACGCTACAAAAATTTCTTTTTCCCATTGATATTAGGCTCCTCAACTACTTTGGCCCCTTTTATTTATCTCTACAATGACAAATTACTTTAGCCTCTACAAGGGATTTATAATTTTGTCTTTACAAGAATGGTGTATGTTATCCCCTATATTTTATGTCTATACAACAAAGGTTTTAGCTTATATGGGGTTTGTATCACTTTTGAGATTAATGTCTCTACTAGGACTTTTTTTTTTTTTTTTAAACAAATGTGGAATTCAATTTCCTTTGCAATGAAAAAAATTGTCACTTGACAATGTGAAATAGGTGAGTTATTCATGCCTTTTACGCATAATCAATGAAATTAACAATTTTAGCCGATGCTTGACTTTTATATAAAAGATTAACAAAAGCTAATAAAAGCAAAATGAATAGTAACTAAAAACATAAATTGAAATGATAAAGACTTGTCGATACTCAGGAATTCAGACTTCAAGATAAGTGGTTTCCATATTGTTTAAAACTTAAATAAAATTTGTCTCGAAATACTTCTTCTTTATTTTAATTTATTTTTTTTATTTTTGTTTGGTAAAGGTCCATTAATGTTAGGATGAACGACAAGTTCATGTCTAGCTCCTTCCTGTAGCACATATATTGTAGGTGCCTTCATCAGTCACGAAGTTCTTTTTCTTCCCCCCTTCTTGTCTTCATATATAATAATTTTCTTCTGATGGACATCTTTCTTAATATGATGATGAAAAGATTTATGATCATCTTTTCAATGATTTTTGCACCCTTATCCATATTTTTGATTGTGATAATTATTCTCGAAAGTATTAGCATTTACCTTTGGGATTGGTAATGAACCAGGTGGATAATGCCCCAAATTTTGTATCGTTGACTTAAAGAATTTAGACTAAGTAGGATTTCTCATATGGTTTTAGATTAGAATTTAAGTTGTATAAGATATGTTGATATTATATAACTTGTGTTTAAAAAGAGAAAGTTATTAGGAAATATCGATTCAAATATGAAAAACTGTTTGGAGATAGTTTTTTATTGAGTAATTATCATATACCGCCTCTACCTTTTCTCTTTTTTTCACTCATCTGAGACTTTTGCCCTTTTTATCTTCTCTCATCCTTTAGTTTTAAAAAATCTCTTCTCAAGTCCTCCAGTTAAAAATTTTGTTAGTTAACATCTATTAACCTCTGTATTTTAAAAAATTTATCATTTTACCCTTATTTATACATAAAAAAATAACCGATTTTTTAAGGACAATATTAAGTTAAATGATCAAATTACCTTTGAAATAAATACTAATATATGTTAATATTGTTCATAAAATTTAATTTTTATGTGTTAATATGTGTTAAAGGTAATTTGGTCATTTAATTTAATATTATCCTTTAAAAATTAAGTCATTTTTTTTAAATATGTTAGTAAGGGTAAAACAATAAATTTTTTAAAATATAGAAGTTAATAGATGTTAATTAACAGAATTTTTAACTGGGGGACTTGAAAAGAGATTTTTTCAAAACTTAAGGATGATAGAAGATAAAAATGACAAAAGTCTCATATGAGTGAAAAAAAAAAACGTAAGGATGGTCAATGATAATTACTCGTTTTTTTATTTCTTTTCCTTTGTTTTAGCACATGTCAAACACAAACGTATAAGCTAAGGAGAATGACTAAGTTAGAAGCTTCCGAAGGTAAGTGAAATCATGTGTGTGTACTTCTTTAACTATAACATGTTATTTGAAAATTAAATTGTTATGTTATGGATCGTTTTGAGTTGAATTACTTGTTGTTTTAAAAAAGAAAATAGGAAATCTAAAGTTTCATGAAAAATTTATCGGTTTTCATAACTATTTATATACTAAAGTATTGTCTTTAGCTAAATGATTTTATCAAATAATTTTTATAAAATCATATTGTTTCTAAAACTTTTTTGTAGATGTTTCTAAAACTTTTCTCATATATTTTTTTTTTTTTTGAAAATTTTGTTGTTCACATGTATTTATATTCATGCTTGGAATGATAATAAAATATGAATATGTGGAATATTTTTAAAAATGGTTTTTAACTCATTGTTTGTAGTTTTTTAATTCTGTTTTGAAACTTTGATATCTAGACTCAACTGAGGTATTTAATGACATTTATACTTAAGGTGAGACTATTTGCACCCATTTTAATACTCTAGACAATTTTTTTTTAATAAAATTCTATATTACAAAAATATCTTTATTTAAAATTACCTAAAAAGACAATTCAGTTCTTCATTAAGTTTTTCACAATCTCATAACATCCTTTGTTAGGTTATCTTGGTCTCTTAATACAGGTGATATTACGTAACATTTACATATACACTTAGGTACTATCAAACAGGTGTTTTCATTATATATAGCCAAAGCTAGCTATTCTATAACAACTACTAAGACTCTTCAAACATCAAGCTGAATTCACAACGTTTGGCAGGCTATGTGGCAACTCAATATTTGCCCAAATTTAGAACGTGTGAACTAGCTGAGAAATTTCTGAGGTACATACGGGTCAATCAAATTGTGTCATATGTCATCCAACGAACGATCAAGATCAAAACATATATCAATTGTCCTATAAATACAAGTGTTTTTAATGTAAAAAAGGTTGAAATCTAAAAACCCGAAAAATCCCAGAAGAGCTAAACGTTCTATAACGCACGTGGCTTTCAGCCACAAGCAACCAACTTTGCTAGTTTGATTAGAAAGGAGCCAATAGAAGATGTCTGCTCCACTTAATATTTTTTAGCAGCTTGTGCTTTTATCAGATGGTAGGGCCTTTATGTTTCAGTCACATGCTTGCTTTTGCTTAATTCAACCCGAAAGCCCAATTGAGAGGAAAAATAGGCTACCGAGAGGGAAAAGAAAGGACAAGGAGAATAAAGAAAAGGAACGAAAGGAAAGAAAAATGCAAGCATAAGGAGGAAAGAAACACAATGAGAAAATTTCACGGGTTATTTTAGAGTTCAGTATGATATTTGATGAATTTCATAATTGTTATATGAGATTTAGTTACTTTTAAGTCTGATATTTATTTTAAACCTATTGTTATAGGTAGAGATTGATTATGTGACCAATCAGAGAATTCGAAAGTTATTTAAACTTAAATATTTATATTTTGTGAGTGAATAATTTTTAACAATTAATTATTTATAGAAAAATATCATTTTACTTGTTATGATATTTTACCGAGTATGAGTGCTTTTAATTACATTATTTAGCATATTGATATGAGATATGCACAAATGTCAGGTAAATGGTATTTTGAACGTTTTCTTAAATTATTAGATTTTATGTGATTTTAGTATATGAATTTATGATGTTATTAAATGGAAATTTGATATTACGTTAAATGAGAAAGTGAAAATGGTTTTTAAACCACCTTATGAAGTAATCTCCCCAAGATAAGACTTTCCCTCGCTCTATCGATGTGATAAGTTTTTCACTCAGTATGATAATTTTCCTCCTTCAACATTATATATAACTACTGTTCTACGGATGCGTATGACTTATTATAGTTTTGTTATACTCGTACGATGTTAGATGTTTTCGAGTATAACAAATTATCATATTATTTTCCTCCTTTGCCTATTTGGTAATGTTGTTCCACCATGTATGACAATAAATCCCCGAGCACTAATTTGGTATGGTTTTTCAGTATGAAAAAATTATGTTAAATCAATATCATTTATATTTTATTGAAATCACATTAGTGTTCATGATATTTGAGATCAATATAGAATTTTATGATATGAACAGTATGTGTTTTATAATAGTAAAGTTTATATGATTTCAAATTAAGTATTTGTATGTTTTGAAATATATGTTTTATTCTTAAAATTGAAATCTACTCATTAAGTTTTAATGCTCACTCTTTTCTTATATTTTCTTATTTTCCCTCACATATAACTGTAGGCTTTCGTGTGACACATAGATCAATATTATGGTTGGCGATGTGACGTGTATAGACAAATGTCGTCTTTTGCATCATATGTTTATACATATATACTGTCTAGTTTATATTTTATGAGCATGTTGATAACATTGTATATATTTAACATATTGGTGGTGTATTATGTTGTTTTTTATATAATGGTATGAATTGTCTGAGACCTATTTGATGTTGATTCTAAGCTTATTTTGTGAGAGAGATGAGGTATCCTAGTAAGAGTTGAGTTATGGACTTCTATAAGTATTTTGATGAATTCATATAGGGTTATTAAGTATGAAAAATAAGGAAAACTCAATCAAGTTTTGAGTAAAATTCTGTTATAAATATATTAATTTTCTTTAATACTTAAGTAGCATAATGGATATTTATTGAATCAGTAAATAGGAAGGCTCGTTTTGGATATCACTTTTATAGGAGCATTCGGATCCTAGGACAATGGTAATCAAGGCGATTCATTTTAGGTTCTCGCGTACTATATCACTTTTCATCATTGTCTATTAGCATTTCTCCATCATCTTTCAATTTATATTGGTATTTAAATACTTGAACACTCTTTTCACCAAGAAAGTTAACTATTTTGCTAACTTGATCATCAATGAAAAACTCGACGTTCCTTTTCATTTTTACTATTTTATAGCCTTCTTCAAACCACCGACCAGAAACTAGTGTAGATTCACTCCAAGCTGTTTCTTCAAACCACCGACCAGAAACTTCATTGCTGTTTGAGGTTTTTTAATCCTCAGTCAAGTCCATTTTCTGATTTTCACTGTTAATTAAGGATTTGTTTAAAATTTGATTTGGTTATCCAAACCAGAGAGTTATTTAGAAAGGTATTTTAGTAATTGCGATTCAAGAGACGGGTTTGACATTAGACAAGTGTCCTGCGTTGGTTACGCAAATTTCTTGCATCAGATACCAACTGAATTAGCCTTACAAACCAGAAAGTTTCGATTATATAAGGGGATTTCTAACCAATGCTGTCTGATTTCTCAGCTCAGCTGATCATCATGTAATCACTTTAGCTAACCGTTCTATAACTATACACATATAGAAAACGGACCCATGTAGCACCTTAGATGTTATCAGAGATTGAAGCATTAATCAACATGATCATTACTAGTTACAAGTTAGCAGTTTGTAATTCGGTCGATAACTGATATACACACTCTATTCTCGTCGCGATCGTGGTAGACTGTATAGTTGGCTTCTATTAGTTTTGCAACACTAGTAAGAAGACAACTTTCTTTACGAGTGAGACTATTTAACTTGTCAAATTCTTGGCAAATGGTAATATTAACGCTTTGAAACTCCTCAAACATGCTGTCAACGACAGTTGAATGTATATGTTGGAGTATCAGATAATAAATGTCACAATGCCACATAAGCTGTCTTCTAGATCATGTGATCACCATATATATGTTCCCTTTATGATCAGCATATATTTTCGGATCTAGAGTACTAACTATATAGTTAGGCATATATTGAAGAGAGTTGCTAAGAGGTAACCCCGATGTAAGTTGCATGAACTTTCAGTAAATTGGGGGTGTTGAGGGAAGGATTTCTTGAACAGTATCCGTCATGAATGCGTTGGGGAAGGTGGGGGTTGGCTCTCTGTTGCAGAATTTCTGCCTGAATTTTGCAGTGACATGAGAAAGTGATGTTTTCAAAAAAGTTTCAGTTTCTTGTTTTGTCTTTGTTATACTCATCATCACCACCATCATCAATATAACCTAAGATACTCTTTTGTCTTGCACATTATTTTATTTTCTCTTCCAACGACTTTCTTATTATTATTTAAATAATAACCTAATTTTTAATGTTCAGCTTTTAATGTTATTCACATCCATTATTACGAAAACGTCCATTTCTTCCATTCAATTTGTTTCTATATTTCTTCGCATGTCGATATGTGTATAGCTTTTTCGAAACATCACTCAGTTTAAGACCAAGATGATGCAAGTGCTAGATAGTAGCAACCAATTAATATCCGAGATTACCACACAAACAAAAGGGGAACCAAGAGGCAAAACTGTTTGTGACCAAAAGATAATTTATTGCTTCAAGTTCTGGAAAGGTTCTCTTGTGATGTGCGAGAGAGGTCATCACTCATCAGAGTAACGAGAAAAAGATATGGTAGGACTGGGATATGAATTACTTCAAAAAGAGCAGCTAATGCAGATTATTATACTGTCACCGAACGGGAACAAAACTCTCTTTTTCGCTTTTACCTCTAATGGCCTCTCAACTATCTAGAAACACATCCACATTAAGGCCTCTTTGACGATTCTCTTGAACCTTTCCAGCTTTCCTTGGCTTCTAACTTCATGTGGCTCCTACTCCAAGAAAGTCAATGAACGGTGGAGGAACGGTGTCAAAAAGTGTGGCCGCCTCTTTGTTCCCTGCTACTGATGAGGAAGGTTTAGTGCCTGAAACTTGAGGTGGTGATGGCGTGGAGTCTAAGAAACTGTCAGGGTCAGGGTTGTGGAAGCCAGCAGACTGTTGCATTGCCATCAAATATTGTGGATGATGGAGGTTGAAACCAGAGATGTGGACTTCATCAATTGGCCTATCCCAAGATCTGATCTGGCTGAATATGCCCGTCATGTCATTGCCGGTCTTGGGACCTGCAAATCATAATCAATCGCCAAGATGAAGAGAAGTAGATAATACAAGTATGGGATAACAGTAACACTAACACACGCATAAAGGAGAAAGAAATAATAGAATAAAAGCAGCAAAAAAGTATAGGAAAAAGAGTTTGCATCAGATCAGTCGATGGGATAATCAACTTGATATAAGTGTTAACTGTAAAGAATAAGAAAATGAGGCAGGCATCCCGTAAATAAAAAAAAAAAAACCGATGAGAAAGCAAGACAGCACAGAAACCCAAATGCACAATCTGCAGCAGGAACATATTGGAAGTAAGTAAAAGGAGCTGAGGATGGTATCATAAAGGACACACCGGGGAAGAAGTCACAGGGTGTCGTCTGCTGTACACAAAACCCAGTGAGAGGGGCCTTGTTGCTAAAGATTGATTCTTGCTCACTCATCATGTGGGGCGGACCGTTTAAGCTATAATCAACCCCACCACCAGCATTAAAGGTTCCATAAGGGAAAGGAGAGATATTGCTGAGTCCTCCACTGGGGATATTGAAACAGTAAGGTTGTGGCTCAGTTCTGGCGGCTGCTCCATCTCTGCAGATAACCCCCGGCATATCCTCCATTCTTTTGTAGATAGATTGACTCAGCTTCCTCCTTCTATAGGCACTGGATTGTTCTCGATACTTCCTTGCCATTATAACATGCCAATGGTTCTTGACCGAATTATCAGTTCTTCCAGGGAATAGCCTGGCTATCATGGCCCATTTGTTACCATAAAGCCTATGTGCTTGCATTAGCCTTTCTTCTTCTTCTTCAGTAAAAGCTCTTCTGTTGATTCTCGGGTCCAACTGGTTGAACCACCTCAGCCTACAGCTTTTACCTTCAATTCACATAACACACAACTCAAATGAGGCAAAGAGAAGGCAATAGTATTCCATAACAAAAAAACAACATAGCGATTTTAATTTGTTTTTGGGAGTTAACAAACCTGATCTACCTTCTAGCTTTTCAGCTATAAGGTTCCAGTTTTGGGGGCCATAAAGTGCAACAAGTTCCTTGAGCTTGGTATCTTCTGCTGGCCTCCAGTGGCCTCGAGCACAAAGCTTTGCCTGTGCATTATCTGTTTCCTTCCCGCTGAGTATATTATTTTCGTTAGGGTTAAACTCTTCATTTAAGTTGACATCGTAGATTATGGTCTCGTTGTTTTCTCCAAAAGCATCACTGCAATCAGAGCCCTTACCATTACCCTCCAGATTAACATCAATGTTACGTTGTTCCTCAAAATTCCTGATCGTACAGTTCCCCATGAAAGGAAAAGCCCAGCAAGCTCTTCCATTTTCCATATCAGAGCTGCTGGAGATCACATGAGTCTCCTGAGAAGCAGAAACAGCCGAAACTGCACTTCTGTAATTGGGACTGAGAGCTAGAGAAGCCATATCTGCATAAACCAGTCCCAACGAGGAACGAGCTGGGGACGAAGAGGAAGAAGAGGGAGTTGTAGAGGAGTAGCAATAGAGGCCATTTGCGGCGTCCGGTGAATATAGAACGCACTTTTTAGCCATGCCTTCATTTGCTTACTGACAGATGCTGTTACACAACTGTTACCAAGTCATCTACATGGACACAGATAATTGAAAAGCAAAATAAAGAAAAGGAAAGAAAGATTTTACGTGAGTGAGTCTAAAATGAAAGGAAGCAATAAATTTGAAAGGGAGTGAAGGGAAGGGAAGGAGAAAGAAAGGATGGAGCTTTGCAGTGGGAATGAGAAGAGAAAAGATAACTATTGGAACAGCCAAAACAGCAAAAGTAGTTAACAGAAACCTACACGGCTGCTTCTCTTTTATCACTGACTCCTTATTGAGAGAAGAGAGAGGCTGAGAGAGCGTTAAAAGTAGTTAATCACCCTGACTGAATCCGACCCTTCAATTAAACTAGGTCCTATTATTATAGGGAAATTATGATTATCGTTCCTTCTTTCCTTTTTAACAAAATCCCAAGTCACTTACACGAGCGCAAGGAAGAGAACCCTCTCTCTCTCTCCCATATGGGGTTGAAGGTTCTTTGACTGTCTCTCTCTACATTGACAAGAAAGACTCTAATGTGATGTATGCTGGCTTCGGCTTGCACAGGTCTAAGACAACTTTCTTTTCAGGCCCGAAAATGAGAGCTTTGACACAACAGGTCCTATCAAAGACTAGTAAATAACCTAGCTCTCCGTCTCCATCAGGATGAGTCCTTGTATTCTTTTATTATTATTATTTTTAACTTCAGAAGAGGGTTTAACCTGGGTTTCCGTTAACTACCTGAGGTTGACCCAACAGCCAACCCTAGCATCCCAACAAGTGACTTCATTCATTCATATATTTGGATTCATTCATATGTAACCTTTCATTCGCAACTAATTCTAACAGTACAAAGCCCATCGCCATGCCTTAAACGTCATCCATCTTAATCCCCAACTCTCTCTCTCTCTCTTTAGTCTTTCCTAGTCTTTGTATGAAACCCATTTTTTGTATTGTCACCAGTTACTTAACTTGTGTAAGCAAATTGATATGAAAATGAAACTCATCCAGTAGTGCTGGATTCAGATGTTCTCTCCGGATCACTTTGGATACTGTCAGTGCTTTTGGAACATGAAATTGGTAAGTCTGAGTTTCTAATTAATTGCTTCCACTGCAAGACCTTCTTGCTCTTGCACATTGTTGGCTGAAATTTTTAAGCTGGTAAATCACTTTATTAGTTACTTTAAATTGCCACTGTTTGTGTGTAACATCACATGGTCACAGTAGTATCTCTGTAATTAAAGATATGATGATAGATAAGTATTATGGAGTCAGATATTCACAGAAGTAAAAATTCTCATATTCTTAGACAAAGCACAATTAAATCAGTTGAAGAAGGAGAGGGATATTTCCGATTTAAGGAATGTCCTTAGACTGAGCTGTCATTTCAATTCAATAAAAATAAAAATATATGAAGAGAGAGATTACCCTATTTACTTATTTATATAATATTGAGTTTTCACTAACTGGAAAACCCAAAGACAGACGTTACATTTAATGTCATCACAGTGTAACAGAAATGTACTATCATCGCTGCAGGGAAGAACTGAACACAGTCTCGGTCAAAAAAATAGAAGTTTGAAAAACCTGACTTATATGGGAAATAGACCAACAAATGAGAAAACGTTTCACTGAGAGAGCCATAAGAGGATAGATAGACCTCTCATTTGCAGTTACTAATTGCCTCTATAATTATTCCCAGGCCATAGGGTCCCAACCGAAGGAGGCATGTTTGTGTCATATATTAGTTTTTCCTGCACAAAATCATTTATGGTGCACACATGCATGTGAACTTGCTTATTGGATCATTGATCTGTCTTGATGTCATCATGACCATTGAGACACATCGGGAACTGCCTCTTTCATTGTTTATTGTCATATTCACCCAACAGCATAACATTCAAAGACCAAGTTTCGAAACCAGTAGAGCCTCCTACTCCTCTCATTGCCTTATGTTTCTGTAATTTGACATTATGTAAAAACTTTTGTCATTTTGCTTTAAAGGAAGCAAATGATATACAAGAATTGGATTAGTGATAAGTTGGTTTTTAAATAATTAGTTGATAATAGACATAGATAAAGAAAGCATCCCAATTAAGAGGCCATAATATGATGTGCTCCGTATTGAAAGAAAAAGGACAATGGATCACTTGGTCTCCAACTTTTCAGACACCAAATGCAAAGAGAAAAGTGGAAACATATGTGTGAGATTGACAGACAGGTAAAATTAGTGCATGCAGATGCAGATGCAGATACAGAGACAGTAGTATCAATCAAGTATTATATCCGTCGTGTTCGTGTGTGTGGACTGCACTGGAGATAAAATATATTTGCTATCATCATCCATATCTTCAACCTGATCGACATCTTTTGTTCTCTTCTTCCTCTTCCTCTTCTCCACTGCACGTGTGCCCTTACTTTGCACGAGTGCCTGGACCTGGAGCCTCTGCCTGAACCTGAATTCCCCAATTCCACCACAATTATTGATCAGAAACATAGGATGCCTCTCTTAATTGCCCTGCCTCCTCTATCTCTTATCACCATTCCAGCCGCTCGCGGGGCGCGTGCAATAATGCACCTGGAAATCCCTGTTAGAAAGCAAGAAACCACCCAGTTTTGTTCTTACTATACCATACTTGATTAACCTATCTTCAATTTATATACAGATATATGCTCATACAACCTCTCATCCGATATAAAAATTATAAATATACATATAAATTTAAAATAAAAAATATTGATATAATATCTTTTTAAGTAAACATTTATTGATACTTGGGTACGTTAACGAAAAATTAAAATTGATTACCTTTAACGGTGATATAGTGAGATGAGGTTAAGAGTTTATTCCTAAAACTTGTATCATGTACTCAAAAGAGTTAATATGTTAGATAGAGTAACAAATCCCATCCTTCTTATAAAATTTAATTAGAACTCAACTAACTAGCGAGTCTCTAACCATTGAAGGAGTTCATGAATCCATGTCTATCTTATGTATATATGAAGATGATGTACAAATTCAACCACAGTACATTTGGTTTGAATGATAGTGCTATTTGTGCAGCAAAGGTCAAAAGGGCTGAATAGACTAGTTGAGAGTTGAGAGAGAGGGAGGGACTGTCACAAGACACTTTAGATGAAGATGTTGTTGAATTACCAAACCAAGAAGCAAAACTGTTGGAAGAGTAGTCGTGGATGTGGCCATTGAGTAGTGTGTGAGCAAGCACAGTAAGAGTGGGGTTGAATTCATTGTAGAGAAGTGATATGGGCTCCAACAACTACACAAGTCCTTAGCTCATGTGCTTGAGTCTGTTATATATTGAACATGAATAATGAAGAAACATGCTTTTGTAATGACCCATATAATTAAGATGGTGGAATGGCTAGGCAAATCAGTTTGGGTAACGGGGGAACCACAAATGCATGAAAGAGAAAGAGGTCTCAAAGTTGCTATATTGAATGGCCCACCATATAAACAGTAGGGCTGATCCGTAAGATTCGGTTGGGGCTGTTCCCTTGGAACCATGTGAAAAGGAGAGCAAGATGGTGCCTCTGTTGCTATAGACTACCCCAGAGCTCCCGAGAACGAGACAAATCTAAGCAGTGAAATGTTATTGTTAATGCAAAAGCATAAAGTTTAAAGGAGAGAGAAAGAGAAAGCAGAAGAAGTAGATACAAACAACAAATTACAAACGTCATATATGCTTTGGCTTCCTATGCATTCCCTTGTACAAAATAAATAAACTGTTCGATATCAAGCATGGAAGTCAGTTAGCTTTGTCTGAAGGCACAAGAACAACTTGGAATTCCTTTAGCCCAAACCATGTGAGATGTGACTCTAATGGCTGACCTTTGGACCAGTTCTGATTACTCAAACTCAACCCCACGCAACAGCAACAACCAAACAAACCATACTTCTTTTTTTCTTAATTATTCTGATTACTCATGAATAATATTAAAGTTTTTTGTTGTAATTTGATTGGAGCATACAATAAGTTTCTTGAAAATCGAAAGAATGTCACAGTCATCATGTGACTCAATTTGTTGTAGAAAACTTAAAGAGCTAGATAGAGAAGTTTAAGGTCCTTTTAAGAGCTGAGTTAGAGCTAGTAGTGTAGGATTAGCTAGAGATATGTAGGATTAGCTAGAGATATGTAACATCTTAGACCCACGTCTTAATGTTGATGGACGGGTACCTGCAACGCATAAATGCCTCTCTCTGTCCAAAAGGTAAGGGACCCAAGATTAAGTATACCTTTTCGGTTTTCACAAAAGAAAAAAAAAAAAT
>JANKKB010029603.1:0-26533 GCA_026225775.1 Bursera palmeri | reverse complement strand
AGAACAAAGCATATCGAAATTGATCGTCATTTTATCAAAGAGAAGCTTGATGAAGGAGTTCTATGCATTTCATTTGTTCATACTACACAGCAAGTGGCTGACATCCTTACAAAGAGTCTTCGATCACCACAATTTGATTTTCTAGTTGGCAAGTTGGGAATGTTTTGTATCTATGAGCCAGCTTGAGGGGGAGTGTTGAAATATTTTCTAGATTTGGAGAATAATATTTTCCAGATTTGGTGAATATTTCAGATTTAGTGTTTATGTTTCTTTCTCTGTTTATTGATGTAAATATTATTAGGATATTATGTATTAATTCTTAGATCTTTTATTTCCTGTATTAGGGTTAGCGTTGTACTATATAAAGACCCCTTGTATACAGAGTTTTCATATTATTCAAGAAATATAATATTTTCTTCATATACAGACAGATTTTTTTTTTTTTTTTTTTTTTACCATGAAGGCGAAAGTATATGATGGGGGTCTTTGACAGGTGTATTAGATCCTTGTACAGGTGGGATGCTCCTCCTTAGGATATTTGTCTTGATTTGTTTGTTGTATCTCCTTCGATGGCTCAATATCTATGTTCCTAAGTTCTTTAATTTCTACATCCCACCGCAAAAAAAACAACCCCCCAAAAAAAAAAAAAAAAACTAGATGCAGTTCAGTTTTGAAAACCAAAATGAAGTAGCCTTCCGATGTTTCCTTACAAATTTGAATTTGGAGCAACATATCCGATTGTTTTATTTATCCAATAAGGCAATGAACTGCAACATCATAATTTTCACAAAGCTAAATCTAACTGGAAGCAAAGTATTTCTTTTCGTCATTCTGTTTGTAGATATATATTTATAAAAGCGATAAAACTAACGAAGGGATGATTCAAAACTAATTGCAATAGCCAATAAAAAACAAGTTTGTGACAACCTAAGGCGAACAAATGTATATAAGTTTAGGAGCTTGCCTGACTGAAATACCAGAAGCTTCCCTCCAGTGCTACCCATTGCCAAAAAGGCAGCCTGAAATTGGATCAGAGTTATAACATATTACCATCTATACGATGAATAAATCAATAACTATCCATATAAAATCCAATGAGGAATAAATCAACAACTACTCATATAAAATCTTTCCACTTTTCCTACCCTAGGAAGCCTAAACTCTTTCTCCATCAAATCGACTAGCAGTCAAAACCTCAAGGACAACAATCTAGAAGTTATGCCTAGTACTGCCTAATTAAGCACACCTTTTAAATCCCTAACCATATTGTCCCTCAATTTCTCACCCTTTAGCCACCAGTTTCCCTGCATTAAAGGATTTGGTAGTCTCTAACTTTGCTGGATATATCGATTCAGCACATTATTTCAAAAATGAACTCATAGTAGTTAACACATGACTCCTTTATGTAGATAGGTGGATTCTAAGGGATATAAGTGCATGCACCTACACATAGCCTGTGTCATCACTACTCAAAGCAAAAATAGAGTTACACACTTGTGATACAATTCAATTAGGCATATCTGACCCCAATTTTGTTAATCTTCACTTCTGCAATAATGAAGCACATAGCAAGTATCAAGAATATGGAATACAACCATCCATCAATGACATACCTTGATTGCCGCACCAAAGGCTGATTCTGCAGTTTTATTGTTTTGAAACATTGTTGGGATGTTTTCCAGCAACAGCTCTAAATGTTGACGGCACTACATCCTCAAAAGAACAGCCAATGTTACTAGATGTTTAAGAGTTTCCAGAAATATATAAACAGAAGCTCATCCACCATTTTTAAAGTATTAACTGACATAATATAGCCAATCTAGTAATAGTCCATAATGAAATAAAAGTCTAGAGGTAACCTCAGAAAGCTGTACAATAACATCTGTTTGGAGAGGAGTGTAAACATCTTCTACATCAGGAACAATGAGCATTAGTGGCTGCAACCACATGCATTTCAAGATCAGTAAAAAAACATTTTCCAAATGATAGTAAGTGTACAATTACCAGAACTTGCCACAACCAAACAACTAAAACAAAAGAAATGAAATTCGTACAATATTAAGCATGTACAATATTTCTATAAGAAACAGTAAAAATATGTTAACAAAGATGTGGAGTAGGTTATAGTAATATGATATAAACCACAATTTCAAAGAGTTTCCAAAATTGAATGCAAGAGTTAATTACATGAAGATGTGAGCTCAGGCACAAACACAAAAACGCTAACTCCAGGGCCAAAGCCAAGTGTCTCTTAGTGGCAGAGGAAAAAGTTGGCTAATCCATTATACCATTTCATTTTTAATTTACACTTGATATCATTCTTGAAAAATACTTAGTTGACCCAGCACAAAAGTTCAACATTTTATCATGCATATATAAATATAGTCCCTACAAAAGCAATTACAATTGAAAAAAGTAGGAAAAACTGGCACTTCCAAAAAGTAGCATGAGATTCTTTCAATAAGTTTCCCTTCCACCTAAGGAGTATATTTTTCCAGTCATAGAATATTCATCATCATAAGATATAAAAGTAAAAATAAGAAAAGAAAGATGACCCAACAACTAAAACTCCAGAAAAAGGCAGAAGTGTTCAACTAACAGTTGACCTGCTGTAATGCACGTTTTAAATTGTAAAAATGAATTGTCAAATCAAATGTAGCTACTCCCACCAGTGTCCGATGACCTTCCTGCAAAAAAAAAAAAATCAGGATTTCAGTGATCACACGATGGCCTTTCACTCCATGTGTTAAGTTCAAGTATAGTAACTTTCAACAAAATGAACCAAGAAAAAAGATATTTATGTAACAACCAGCAATTTAACTGACTCTAACAGGCCTCGAATGAAAAATGAATAAACAAGAAAGAAGTGAACTTGCAGCTATGCAAAATAGACAATGGAGATATCTATATTACAAACCATTATTTCTCAAAAACTATCAAATCAGAGAGGTCTATTATTTTTAAGTTCAGAGTCAAGACCAAAAGTTTTATTATTTTATATAGGCTATTACTTCAAAGAGTATTATTTTTACTTGTATGTAATCTAGCCACTATATAAGGGTACATATCAATGAGAAAAATAAATAAAATAAAGATTGTCTTCCTTCTACCTTCTCTTTTCTTAAGTCTTGTTGTGAGATATAACAAATATAAATGAGATATATCGTTTGACACAAATGCCATTATTTCTACAAGGAATAGCTAACCGGAGAGTCATCTAACTAAATTTTATCCCAAATAAATAAATAAGCTTTTAGTGCATTGAGGCATCCACATTAAGCACCTTGAACCTAAGGTTGAGGCACTTAAGAGGTGCCAGTGTGAGTGGCTCATTAAAGTTACTCAACCCACAGGTTCTAAGGTGCTTTTAGAGTGCCTAACTTTGGGGCATTCACATTAAGCACCTTGAACCTAAGGTTAAGGCACTCTCAAGGTGCCAGAGTGTTAGTGGTTTATTAAAGTTACTTCACCCACAGTTTCTAAGGTGCTTTTAGAGTGCCTCACTTTAATACCGATCTGTGTAAGCACCTGGTTCACCTTTGACTACAATGATTCCCACCTAAATCAACAAAGGTACTTGCTCTTCTGGAAAACACCCCAACAACAACAGAACTGAAAATTTTTTGACCAGTGACCAACAATTAAACCCAGGACTCATACAGACCGTATGGTTCATTTACAGCCAGTCTTACCTCACATTCTCTCCCTGTTAGTAGACTCGAAACAAACATACTGCTTGCAGCTAGATTTCTTGTCCTGATTACAGCATCAAGAAGTTAGTATTTTAACTAAAGTTAGATCAAAAGCTGCAGGTTCTCTCTTAGTTGTGGAACATAATCTGGACCTTAAACTGTTTTATGCATTAGAGATTTTGTCTGCTTGGGTTTGCGTTATAGTTTACATATCAGTTAAACTATAACGACTGTATTCATACCCATGCTATTAAAGTGTATAGCAACAGTGAGAAAGAGTAACCCTAGACCTTCCTGTCTATCCTTAAAATTTTTCACTGCAAACATTCAGATAAATACTAACATGCATAAAAATAATCATAAAACAATTGCCGTTGGTGCTGTGGGATAACAGATCTAACCGCAAAGCAGGATGCCTTAGGTTGTGAATGACATTTGAGTTCAGGGAAGACGAATATACTTATTAAACAAGGCACAACAGAATCCTAGAAGTGGACATGAAACTCACAGGAAGATCTGAAATGACTTGATTGATTGCACTGCAAGCTGCAGCAGTTGCACCAGTCTGTATGGCATTCATGGATACATCGATGAGGAAAAAATACACAGCTGGCATCGGATCACGCACCTGGAAATGAAACATTCGTTGCAATGAAACCTAGTCCCAAGAACTAAAGAAGACAATAAAGAGAGAAAAAACTTCGATCGAAAAAGGTAGGAATGATTTTAATTAAAGCCATTGTCACCGACAGGTCTAAATCCATTCACAATGTTGGATAAAGTCAAGTAAACATATTCTACAGCAAGAGGCAAAAGATTAGCCAAGGAAGTAGTTTAAGTAAAACACATATTACATTAAGAGCTCCCCATAGGTTTCTAGAAAGACATCAGAGACAGCAAAAACCAACAAGATTGGTGGTGTCCCACACAAAAAGAGAAAAGTCATTTGATCAAAACAAAAAGGTCATAAGATTGAACCTGGAACCTGTTAACTTACCATGTATTCTTTTGAAGCAATGAATTCAACAGTTCCTTTACACAGTTCAGGCCTTTCATCAGCATCTCTACGCCTACCATCTGGACCTAGATTGCAACGGTAGTCACTGGGAGTCTCATCAGTGCACCCTGAAAAAACACAAAAATAAAAATAAACAGATAATAATAAAAATAATAAAGTGCCGAGTTCATCAAGGCCCCACTTTAATATAGCTACATTTTCAAATTTAACAAACACCAAAGAGAATTTTTAAGAAATTAATACTTGATAGAAATTTTTATTTTTTTAAAGGAAACATAAAGTATAATGGCAAATATGATGACTTCCAAAGTTAATTAGAAATGACTGGAGAACAATGCAACACAGATTTCATAAACCAAAACACATAATTTTGCCACAAAATATAAACAAATGAATGAAACAGTACGGCAATGACTTACTGACCACATAAGTTACAGATGAAGCGCCTTCCCTGATCAATGAACTTCATGAAAGGATTTATGTAGCCCTTGCAACGGGAGCATCGAACTGGACCACTTTCTCCAAAGTCCACAATCTAAGACAAGTAAAACTCATAGCATGAATGGTAGAGATAAATTTTATGTCATTAGCTATTAAATGCAACAATTCATTGTGATTTTATTCTAAATAAAAGTTATATTGTGTCAGAATTCATGGATTACCTGTACGGGCTCTTCAGATGGATGAAGAAGGGCCAAAGGTTGCACCAACAAAGCCAGTTGCATTCCTGATGTTGCCAAAAGATCAGCTGTGCATGGGACCTGTTATATTAAAACAGAAACGATAAAGAATTATTTCTAAATGTTCGGTGAAATTAATCTCTTTACTACAGTTCAATATATGAGATCTCATTTTTTAAAAATACTAGTGCACACAAAACTGGCAGTGACCCGTGCACAATAATTACTTGACCACTACCTGATTAATTGTGCACCTCATGTATCTGGGGCTGCAATTTCCACTATCCACCACGATGAAGTCACTCGTTGCAGGCTAATTAACAATTAATCAGCAGATGTCAATGGACAATATGTAATCTGGACCTCACACAGAAGCGATTTAATAACAATCCAGCGGCAAAGAGACCAGGTGGAAAAGGAATAGCTAACTGCAGATAAAGATTCAAACATACAACCAAGCACCAATGCAAATCAAGCAATTTCTTCCCCCATTTAAGAAAGGTGAGATAACTTACCGGAGGTGGGTTAGCCCGATTGCCCTGACGTGTTTCATATGTGATAACTGAGGAACTCGGGTCAGGCCTTGGAATTTGTCTAGGATCAACCTTTGGTTGTCCTGCCCATGGAATTGCAGCTTGGCCCATAGCAGCTGATGTGGTAGTCATTGATTGACTCAGATACGGTGGAAGCATTCCAAACATTCCTGGTGGTTGTGCAGCGCCAGGAACTGAAGGAGGTGAAGCCACCTAAAAAAGTTGATAGGATCCTCAATTCACATTATCAATCAAGAGTTAAAGGAAATATATGTGCTTCCTAAATCGAACAAAAATTCAAATCAGAACAAGAAAATGCACTTCTGAGTTTTATATGATCACCTGATGGGATTGCCTAGGCCACGTCTGAGGTCCATATAGCGAACCTGAAGGTGGTGGTATGCCTTGAGGAGAAGCTGAAAATGGTGATTGTGCTTGCATAGGAGCACTTGCTGGACTAATAGCCGGACTTCCCAAAATAGAGTTCATGCCTGGTAACTGAGGAGGGGGCCGACCAAGTGGTGGAAATAGGGGCCCACCAAGTGTTGGTGGCCCATTACCCACTGCAACACCAGGTGCACTCAAAGGGGGCACAACTGGACTGCCACTCAAAGACAACGATGACACCAAAGGACCAGGACGAGCACCCGAAGCTGCTATTGGTGATGAAACTGCATCACTTGACAATTTCGGACTCCGCAAACCACTAGAAGATGGTGGACCAGAAGGAGGGACAACTGGATTGCCCGTCGAAGCCGGCAACGACCTAAGAGACACTGGTCTAGACCCAAAAGGCAATGATTGAGTACCAGGTGGACCGGTAGGTCTCACCAGAGGCATATTTTGAGGAAATGTGGATGGTGTGGCTCCTGGAGGCGGTTCTACAGGTCTAGAAAGCACAGCAGGAGGTGGACCCGGGGGGTACATTGGGTGGGAGACACCAGGGGAAGCTGTAGGTGTTGATTGAGGAAAAGGAGGTGGGTGGCGAAATGGGAGAGGCCTAGGACCAGAACTTTGGTGATTTATGTTCAAATTATTCATAGCATCAGGCAACGAATTGGGGTTGTTTCGAAGATCATGTTTATAATTAGGTGGTGGAGATGGAAACCTTTGTGAACTATGTTGTCCAGCTCTACGTGTCCCTGGAGGCACAGGAGACGCCATAATGACAATCAAATCCCAAACGTACGCTCCTTCTGCGATGCAATATAACATTGTTGGAAAAAACGATTCAACAAACGATAAATAAATAACAGATTTCAATATTTATAAAAAAACAAAGAAAAAAAAAAGAGAGACAATGCAGATTGAAACAATGTGATGAAAGCAAAACAGAAGGTAAAAAATATAACGTGATAGAGAGGGGAAGAAAAGCGTGCCTTGATCAAGAGTCGGAGGCTGACGTAAATCACGGGATAAAAAAGGGGGTTTAAAAATACGTGAAAGAATGGAGATTAGGGTTTTAGAGATTGGATCGATTGGGGTTTTTGAAATCAGAAAGCGTGAGATTGAATGTGGAAAGAACTGAGAATAAGGCGCGTAGTAGCTTTTAACGTTGGACGAAGGAGAGGGAGTTCGTTGATGTACGAAATTTTGTCCGGCTGTCAGCTAATGCACTTTTTAAATTCTTTCCATCCATCCACGTAGAATTCTCGTTATGGGTATGAGACTTGGGGGAATATTCTTAGATCTTTAATTATTATTAAATTTTATTTTTTAATTAGGATATATTTAAATAAATAGATATTTAATAAATACTTTTTTAAATAAGAAAAAACGCATTTTCCCTTGAATAACATTTAGGAATGCTTTTAAAAACTGTATTCACGATTTAATACTTTGAGTTGCATGGGAAATTACTATAAGTTTCTTTAAAATAAGCCATATATATAATAATATACCTTAAATAAGTATTAAGATACACATTAACAAGGACATTTAAATTAGAAAGTTTTATTTTAAGCAGTTCGTTTAGAGATTTTGATTTGTATTAGAATTAAGATTTTTTTTTTTAATTCATTTAAGATTTCGATAATGTTAGGATTTTATTAAATAATAATTTGTTTTCTAATTATTTTCCTAGTTTTTAAAGTTTTTTAGACACTATACAAAGGGTCCCTTCTTGATTTTTCTTCTTTCTTTGACTTTTCTCTTCCTTCATCACATATTATTTTATATAGTAGAATTCAGGCTGTTAACAAATATTTAACGATTGAAACCCAAAACTGACATAAAAGAAAGAAACAGAGATTTCAGATCAAATGAAGTCACATGGTGATTTCAGATTCAAGCACACGACAAAGTTGTAATTTTTACAACATTATAGCAATCTCAAGGTTAATAACTTCTCATTCTTCGTACGTAGTGAAAGAGGATTTCATTAGCATATACACAACTCTCAAACAGTCAAACTGCAAAGCAAATCCAAAATGGAGGACCTCCCCCTGTAAATTATACCGGTTTCCAAACTGTAAGCACTTCTTGAAACATCTCCAGGGTTAATTCCCTGTCTGCCTCCCTGAAAAATTTATTGATTTCATCTCTAACATCATATATCTTGCCGAAATCGAACAGATACATCAAGCATCCTTTCTTCAATTTGTTTAATTGGTACAGCCAGGCTTCCTGGAGCCTCTCGAGGACATTCCCGGAGTTGATGTCTTCCATGAGACTGTCCTCACAAGCATCTTTTAAGTCTGCAATGTCATATTTGTTCGCTGCCCCCAGCAGCGACAGCCTGTGCTTCCAGAAATCCTCTTGTTTTATGGATCCATACAAGAAAGTGAGGAGGGCCATGCAAGACTCCACTGACATGTCTTCTATATAAATTGTTGATGACTCTTTTTCCTTGAGGTCATGATGAAACATGCTCTTGAAAACAGGAGAACTCGCAGAGAGAACTGCCTTGTGAGCTTTCAGCTCGCCATCAGCAGTGTGGATGATAACATCTGCAAGGATGCCCTCATCAAGCATCCGAGAAAGACATCGAAGACTGCTTTGAGCTGAAACAGATTGCATCAGTCCGTCGCCAGGCCAAATAGAATTGGCACCCTAAGTTTCAACAGGAAAAATCATAATTAACTGAGGCGTTAGAAGTGTTCAAATGCATGATTTAGTTACACATAATCATGTGAGAAAGCAAACGGCATTAGTTACAATTATCACCGTATCAGAAAAGAGGAAAAAAATACTGATACAAATCTATATCGAACAACATCGTCAACTGATTTTAGTGGTACTCACATTCACTGTGTAGATTTTCAGGTCCAGAAACTCAACATCAATGATGAAGCGACCATGGAAGGTGGTATCAACGGGCCAAACAAAGTCGTCGCCAATCCGAAGCAATCTCTCATGAACTGCAACACGAAACGCTAATGTTACAAGCATCTAACGTTAATAGCTAAATTCGCATATATTATCGTACACTTGTTACATACCAAACTGGAAATTCTTCAAATTTGACCTTATTAGTCTTTCTTTAATCCCTATTGAATTAGGATTTTCTGATGATCTGATATATATTTTTTGTTTTCAAACGTCCATTGACCCGGTGATTTTAATAGTTACGAATGATTAAAATTTGTTTCTATTCTATCTCTTCGTTAATCCATTTTCTGTGACCACTCAAGTTGTTAAGAAAAGTTTAGGTAAAAATAAGTTCAATACGAAATCCTTCTCTTAATCGAGATAAACCACCAACCTAAAAATAAATAATAAATAATAAACCCATAAGAAGGTAAATTGATCCCATTTATGACAATAGCAATAGCAATAGCAAGCTTAACGTGATCTTTTCAGAAAATTACATAACAAAATTTTGCTTATTAAACCCTTCCACCATCTTTTGATTCCCAAGAGAATCCAGGAAACATTAATAAGATGTTATGTCTCCCAAGAAAATGCTATCTTTTTCCAATTGAACAGGCGCCCACGACCGTACTGGATTACAAAAAAGGCTGTAATAATAATAAAATAATAGACAAACCAGGAGAGATGTAAGGCTTGCGGTTAGCGCCAGAAGTAGAGACTCGAAGGACGAAGCTAGCAATGGGAGGCTGCTCTTTGGAGATACGAGATGGCTCCGGAAATAAACGTATGTAAAGATATCGATTCTTCTCCACAGATAAGTGCCTAATCAAACCCAAATTCAATAATTCAAACAACCCATTAAAGGAAACGAAACATATATATATTATTATTATTATTGTTAAAGATTGAAATCAGAATAGTTGTTTGTTACAGTGATGAGATGAAGCTTACCAGTTCCAGATACCGACCTTGAAGGGGTCGGATTTCTTGTACGAGCAAGGACCGAAGTTCTCGATTCTCCACTGCGCCAATCTTGAGATCGTCTCCACCCGAGAATCGCCCATTTCTATGCTTTCACTAGCTCTTCTATCCTATCTTCCGTCAGTTCTGCCCTGCTCTGCTCTGCTCTATTCTGTTCTCTCTGTCGCCTGTGTAGCAACAGAGAGAGAAAACTTGGCGTTGAAGCTGCTTTGACGCACTTTTAAGGTAAAGGCAGACTTACAGGAACATGTCTCAGAAGTCTAATAAAGCCAATTCCACTTCCTTCCTTACTTTTCTTCTCAATTAATTGTATGTACAAATACAATATTGAAAATATATAAAAATTAATTATTTCTTTTATTTCTTGTAAGAGTTTATAAGAAGGAAGTTTTGGATGAATCTTGAAGAAGATTCAAAGAAGATTTTTGGATTTAAAAATGAAAATGGATGACGTAGGATGACATTTTAATAGTTTTGGTCGCTTTCGATTATCTACTGCACTGAATGTCACCACATGAATACAGCCGACATCTGTTTAAAAAATCTTCATTTAAAGTAACCTTTTGCCATTTCAATTATAATAATAATAATAATTGCTTATTATTTTATTAGCCTTTAGCATGGGGAGGAGTGTGAATATCACCTATATTTATTTAATTTTATTTTAAGGATAATATCACTTGCTACCTTTAAGGATCAAGAAATATCACTTATGTACCTTCCTTCAGATTTTTAAAAAACCACCACCTCTCTTAAAGTTTCACAATATTTAAAATGTATTTTTTCTTCTTCTAACTTTATGATGAAAAAATTAATTAAATGGTAATACCATACATAATTCTTTAAAAAAAAATTTCAGTACCTTCTGTGTTATTATTAGAAATAATAAATTAATCATCATAAATTTGTATAAATTTTTTTTACTGTAATATCATGACTATTATTATATTTTGACATGGCCGTGTTCAATTTAATAGACGGGCCTTTGACGCTACCCAGTCACTCAACTAGGAATGTTGGGCTTCCCTAATACTTGGAAGATTTAAAAAAGCCCAGATCATGATCCATCCTATCACCACATGCCACGTCAAATGCATGTCCCACAAGTTCCATCTCACACCAAGGACATATTCGTGATTTTTCACCACATGTCCATAACATATCGTGACTCGTAAAGCATTCTATTCCTTCATCATCACAACCCCGAATCCCGATCCCATCTTCTCATATATTGCGCTTTGAGACAAATCTCAGGAATCAGGAGCGGAAAGCCGTCCATATCAGGAAGTACCTAAACCGGCTATTATCACCATGTCATCGACTTTCAGCGGCGATGAAACTGCACCCTTCTTCGGCTTCCTCGGAGCCGCCGCGGCACTCGTCTTCTCTTGTAATTTCTCTCACGCTCTTATTTATCTTCTGCTTAAGATCTCATCCGAGAATTTAAAAAACGAAATCAAATATCGGCTGCGCAAGATGAGAAAAGCTAGAATTATTTATTGTTGAGTTCGATTTAATAATTAGTTAAAGCAAATGATTGATGGTTTTATTTCTTTGTTCTGGATGAATTTTAATTAGTTAATTCTTATTTATTTATCAGTTTGCGAAACTTAATGTGTAAGGTTTTGTTGAATTTTTCGGTGTGAGTGTTTATTGTTTTGGATTTTGGCTTATTGTTGTATAGGCATGGGTGCGGCTTATGGGACGGCCAAAAGTGGGGTTGGAGTGGCTTCAATGGGAGTGATGAGGCCGGAGCTTGTGATGAAATCGATTGTTCCGGTGGTTATGGCTGGAGTTTTGGGGATATACGGGTTGATTATTGCCGTTATTATTAGTACTGGAATCAACCCAAAAGCAAAATCTTATTATTTGTTTGATGGGTATGCTCATTTGTCATCTGGGCTAGCTTGTGGACTTGCTGGCCTCTCTGCAGGAATGGCGATTGGGATTGTTGGCGATGCTGGAGTTCGGTAATGCATAGTATTCCCTTTTAATTTTTGCCATTATGGTTGCCATGTTCGGTTTTGAGTTCATAGAAGTATCAAATATTTGTTTGTTTCGTGGCTCATGTGAGGTAAATGATTTTTTTTTTTTTTTTTTTGCTAAGAAGAAATTTCATTAACCTTCATTTAGATTTGACTAAAATCTAGAGAGATCCACTAATTTCCAAATCATAAATATCTCTTAAAACTGTTAGAGATGGTTGCAGATGTTTTATGAAATTTTTTAGAAATCTTTTTGCAAAAGTCTATACCTTTTTAAACCTAGCTAGTTGGCTTATAATTAGCTTTTTTTTTAGGGAAGGTGAATGACATCTATCTTTACTGAAGTAGAAATGATGCTCACATTGATGCGGTGGCATTCATATTAGTAGAGGAGTAATTATTTTGCTACTCAATTTGGCAGAATCTTATTTTGTAACTGACATCCATGACCTCATTTTCCTTCATTCCAGTTTGGTGGAAAGCAGCTTAACACTACTCTAACTGGATTTAGATTTTAGAATCAAAACTTGGCTTCTGATCTTGTGCTACTGTAAGAATTAATTCTTTATATTGTTTGACTGATAATGGTAGGCTTTGAATTTTCTATGACATACCCCAACTCCACCTGCCTGCATTCGTTTCTGCCCATTGTGGTATTTTGATACTGATAAAACCATTTGGTAATGCATGGCATATTGGCATGTTATGTCTGCATATTTATTTTCATCAAATGAGATATAGACTCGTAGACAAGGCATTTTTACTTCAATGCTGATGAAGAAAATTTTATTTTCAGCCTGTTGAGCAGGACCAACAATGACATCCATGATTGGACATTTCTTTTATCTTATTTTTTATTTGGCTGTTCATACACTCTTTGACTGATTGCCATTTGGCTTGATTTTCCTTTTTCATTTTTGTTCTAGTGTTTGTTTGCTTTCGGTTGTAGGCTGTATGATTTGCGTTAAGTTGAATGCTTTAGCACTGACTAGTATTTACTCGATTTTTTTTTTTTTTTGGGGGATTATTTTCAGGGCAAATGCACAGCAGCCTAAGCTGTTTGTGGGTATGATTCTTATACTTATCTTTGCTGAAGCGCTTGCTCTCTATGGTCTCATTGTGGGAATCATCCTTTCATCCCGAGCTGGTCAATCTCGGGCAGATTAAATGTCTAATCAGTGATTTTTGTGATGTTCTTCTAGTATTATTTAAAATTGGATGTGTACGAATTGAAGTTGACAGATCAATTTTTCCCTTTTTTTAGTTTATATTTTGTTTAGTTGATAAACTCTTGTATATGCCGGATCCGGTTTAGTACCATGGAATTGTACTCCTTTATGAAAGCTTTTCTCTGGATTGCTCCGAAGAATATGAATTGAGCCCGAAAGGTTATTTTTCATAAAGCAGAGGTGTATATGGTTGTGTTGAATGAGACCAACTTAAGTCCAATTTGCACAAATCTGACATCGCACTTCGTCAAAATTATGATTTGGTGTTCTCTCTATATATTTCTTTAATGTGATTATTTCTATGAAGAGGTATTTTGCAAATTATTTCTCATGACATGTAACCAAATATATCAGAGTAGCTGTGATGTGAATGGGGTTTTACATATGAATAATTGATCTTCTTGATGGCAACGTATTTTATATGAATTGAGTTAGATCGATGCTTTTAGTGGCATATTTGTCAGCCTTTGGAATGTGTTGCTCTTCGACAATTATGATATAATAATGGTGTGTACCGAGGGAATGAAACGAGTATTGACGACGGTAAAGTGGGATTAGTAGAAGTTATTTCAATCATACGGCTTCTCCCGCTACTTATAATCCTTACTTGGTACTAATTTGTGGCTTTGTTCATGAATCGATGCCTTCTGCCCCGTGAGTCAGATTTGGTTATAGCTAGATCGTGACGCATGGTCTTCACGGAGGAGGAGGAAGAAGGACATACAGAGACTGCCCACTAGTGGGCAGCTTTAATCAAGCACCTTAACACAATCCATGTACGTCAAGTATCCAATCCCAACAATATCCAAAAGCGTGTACAGGGTAAAAACCCAGCGGAAATGTGGGCAGACAGTCACGAGGGAAGGTGAATTTCAGTTTCATCAAATCAAATATATTTCTCAGTTCACTTTGTTTTACATAGTTAGCCACCCGTAATAAGGTTTTCCAAATAGAATTAATGGGAATGTCTTCGGTTGAACCCTCCATTGCCATATGGTATCTCAAAGTCTCATAATCTTAAGTTTGGCTTGGTCGAAAATTCCAAAATACTAAGCACTGGTAATCAGGGATGTACATGGGTTGATGGGTTTAAAGCTAACCTAACCCAAACCAAATAAATCGGTTTAGTCGGATTTGGAGTAATTGCCTAAGCATTAATTTAATATAAATTTAGTTATCATTTAAGTAATATATAAAATATTAAAACTAATTCTTAATATTTATTTATTAATTTTAATATTTTCTAGTCAATACCATACAAATTTAAATTAATATTTATCCATATATTACTCAAAATATGCATAAAAATAATTATTATCAATAATGGCATATATTGAAAAATGGCATCAAAGAAATACTAAAATACCTTCCTTTAAGTTGCTTAAGAAAAAAATTATAAATATGATATATTAAAAATATTTTCAGATTTCAGGTGGGTTCAAGTGAAGAAATTAAAACCACCCCAACCCCAAAAAAAAAAAAAATTGATTATAATTATATAATCCAAATAATTGGAATTAAATTATACACCTAAACCAATCCATAAATTTCGATTTGATCCGGTTATTTGCACACCCTTGTTAGGTAATGATCAATTAATAATTGGGATATTTATTTTTGGATCCTAGAAAAATTAAAAAGTCATTAACCACATCCCACTTAAATGTAAAACTAGTACTGACCCCCAAAACTTAATTTTCGTTAGTTATACTTAATGATATTACAGTAAAACTCAGGATAATATATAAACTTCCATCTGATATACTAAAAATAATAAATTAACCTCCTTGATTATAACGTCGCACAAAGACCTTATTTTTTACAATCCTTTAAAACTAATTAAGATTATGAAGGTATTATCAATATTTTATTTACTAAAATAATATAAAATATTTTAAAATTAATAAAAATATTATAAGAATTTATAAAAAATAACAAAAAATATATTTCATATACTAAATATTTTTTTGTAAAATTTAATTAATTTACTAAATAATTTTACTTACTAAAATTATTTAGTTTTTAGTAAATTATTTACTAAAGTTTATTTGCTTAATTTACTAAAATTATTTAGTAAATGAAATATATTTTTATTATTTAAATTTACTAAAATTATTTAATTTTTAGTAAATAATTTACTTGCTTAATTTATTAAAATTATTTAGTAAATTAGTTACATTTATAAATATTACTTAGTAAATGAAATATATTTTTGTTATTTTTTTTAAATTCTTATAATATTTTTATTAGTTTTTAAATATTTTACATTATTTTAGAAAATAAAATATCGATAATACCCTCATAATGAAACTAAAATTATTTAGTTTTTAATAAATAATTTACTTGTTTAATTTATTAAAATTATTTAGTAAATTTATTATATTTATAAATATTATTTAATAAATGAAAAATATTTTTGTTTTTTTTTTGTAAATTCTTATAATATTTTTATCAGTTGTTAAATGTTTTATATTATTTTAGTAAATAAAAAATCGATAATATCTTTATAATGTTAATTAGTTTTAAACGATTATAAAAAATAAGGTTTTTATGCCACTTTATAAATAAGAGAGTGAATTTGTTATTTTTAGTATATTAGAGGGGTTTTTAAATACTTATCTTAAATTTTAGTGTACTACTATAAATATAGCTAATAAAAGTTAAATTTTGGAGAGTTAGTATAAGTTTTATATTTAGATAGGACGTGGAAGGTGACTTTCAATTTTTCTAAGTTCCAAAGTAAATATCCCATTAATAATCGGTACAATTTCTTTGGCCCAATAATGAACCGAGTATGTGACAGACGGTCCAATAATGATGTTAATGCTGCCATAGTCGACAGAATATTATACAGATTATCATTAATATATATTTATATCATAGCTTGGCCTTGGGCCAATAGGTAAATTGACTCGTACACAAACGAAGAGAAGAAGATTGACACATCGAGATCGAGATAGAGATACAGAGATGGCAGCACCAGCGGTAACAGAGTCGGGGAAAGAGGCAGCGAAGATCGTTTGGAACGAGAGCAAAAACAGGTTCGAATCGGAAGACAAAGAAGCATACCTTCAGTACGTGGTGAGAGAAAATGGGAAGGTGATGGACTTGGTCCACACGTACGTGCCCAGTTCTAAGAGAGGCCAAGGCATGGCTGCCCACCTCTGCGTTGCAGCCTTTGACCACGCCAAATCAAACTCCATCTCCATCATCCCCACTTGCTCTTATATCTCTGTAAGTTCAATTTCCTTTCAGGGTTTTAAATTGACATCTCTGCATATATGTAATTCTCTGTTGCCGTTTACCTCAGAATTCTTGTTCATATTTTGAGCTTGGAAAAGGTTTTTCCAATCAATCCCCTATTTCTTGTATCTAACAATTTTAACCATATATATGATGTTTGAAATCTATTCTTCTTGGCTGTATAATTAAAGAGAGGGAACAGTCATAGCTGATGTATCATGCGGATATTCTATGTTAGTAGATAGGTGAAATTGAACAATTATTGCGACCAGCCTTCGGTAAACAAAGGCAATTTGCTGCCCTCTCATGCTTCAGTGGCTAGATTTTCATTGGTTGTTTCCCTTCATATAGGTGTTCCGTTTGCTGTTCCTCAGATAGTGGTTAATGCCCATTTCTAACACAATGATTCCTCTTCTTTTTTTCTCATTTGCTGAATTGTTTATTGCTTTGCTGCATCGATTTTCACTTAAAAATTCAAGCTTTAAAGATGCCTGCACTACCCAGGTGAACTGATGTTTTACCATTTTTTAATTGCCCTATGTAACACTTTTGACAGGACACTTTTCTTCCTCGAAACCCATCTTGGAGTTCTCTCGTTTACTCAGAAGACCGAAGATATAATATATGAAACAATGGTGTGATTGTATGGAATTGTTTATGGCAAAAGTGGAGGTTCTCTTGCTTCAACTGTTCTTTTTCCTTTTCTTAGAGAAAAATGATTAACCATTGCTTCCGGTAGATAATATCTTTACGAAGCATTGTGTACTTTCCTATCTGTACCGCTACTTTGTCAGAAATGCAATATGGTAAACTTAGTTGTGTGTTGAAATTGTATATGGATATACACTGGCAGATTACATAGTAGTTGCTGTTACTCCCATTTCCAAGACCTCGACATTACTTGTTCGGGGTAATTCCTTGATTAGCAATAAGCATTGAGCGATAAAGGAGATTGTCTAAACGACAAGGAGCCCCAGCCTCTCATCTTTGGGCAACTGAAATGAGCATCGCATTCGCATCCATAAAGAGGACTGCTTTCTTTGATAACTAGGCTATGCCTTTCTTGCTCGTGTTTCTAGGCACAAACAACCTGCCTAGGATAGGCACTTCAATAACAAAACAAAATTAAAAAAGAAAAAGATATGTAGTGGCTAAACCATTTACGGTGTTGTGTTAGTTTTTTAATATTGCAGAAAATTTAGAAAATCTTCTTATAATACGTTTTAATAAATTTTCGTGTTATAACTTTTGCTCTATGACTCAGTAAAACACGTGCAGTGTAGACTTGTAGAGTAGAAATTACGATATGAAGATTTTCAGTAAAAAAAATTATTTTGAAAAAGTTCTCAAAATTAAAGTAATTTAAAAAATTTTCTAATGTTATGTGACGTACGGATCGAGTTGTACCATCTGATGGTTGCAGCATTTCCTAGCATCGCCTAGATGCGGTGGCCCGTCAAAATTTTGACTGTTCCAACACTGCCGGCCTGCCGTGGTGTCGCCTTATGAGTCATGCCAGGCCGAACAACTTTAGTCCTTGGGCTTGGTCAAAGTGAACAACGACTCTCCGTCAAAGTGTGCCAGTATGTGGTCTTGGAGGCTTGAGTATTGTATGCCAACCAAAACTTTTTCTAACCCATTTCTCTCTTTTTCTTTAAAAATAAATAAACAAAATCTTAAATTGAAATTATTAAAAATACCATTTATAATTTGAAGTACACCCAATTCCTAAGTAAAATTAGTTTATTACACTAGCTAGATTAAGTCTGCTCCTCTATGATATAGAATAACTAAATTGGTGTGTACTTTTTGTTTCGTAGAGATTATACGGTAGAGTAGTTGGAAGAGAAAAGACAATACCAAGATATTATGAATCTGCATTCAGATCCTTATTCAATCAAGTCAAGAAATATGAAATTAAATAATGAGAATTCAGCAAACCCAGATGCGTTGGACTAAAACGTTAAGAGGAATTAATTGAAAGATAGAACAAACAAACCTGAATTGTAACGCCCAAATAGTCAAAATTTCAACACAAACATGCGCATTCAGCTCATAAATGTTCGAAAATGAGAAAAGAAGAATGCAGGTATCTAGCTGCATAATGATACCACACAACACCTAACAAACCTTTTACCATCTAGTCAAGTCCATGTATATCTTTAGTTGTAGGATGCGTAACACGTACATTTTTCAGGATTAGACTCGTAATTATATAGCTTCGATGTTCTTATACATTTTTTACCAATTGAGAGTGTCTATTTGGAGCTTTCCATTTGCTTTAATCAATCAAAAAGAACAATATTGAGCCATACTTGGTCGCCAAGGAAGGCAAGTGTATGAAGGGTTTTATTTCTGCAATTTAAGCAAGAAGACTGGTTTTATGTTGACTTTCCCATTTCGTTGGAATTTCGTTATTTCTTTTCAGAAGAGTGAGAAAACCTGAAAATCGGCCGACAGAAGCACAAAATGGGAATTTGTTTGCAATTTGGAGCTATGATGGAAAATTGGTGTACGAGAACATCATTGAAGCATCTGAAAGATTTGACTCCAAATATTGCATTGGACTGGGAGAATTTGGAAGTGTTTATAAAGCAGAGCTACCACCTGGGTACTGGGTAGGTTGTTGCTGTGAAGAAACTTCACCAAACACTTGATGACAGGATGAACAACTTTAAGGCTTTTACAAAAGAGATCCTTGCATTAACAAAGATACACACCACCGCAACACTGTGAAGCTGTATGGTTTTTGCTCACATTGCAACACTCATTTTTGGTTCATGAGTTCATGCAAGGAGGAAGCCTGGAGGAGGCATTGCACAATGAAGGACAAACTATAACATTTGATTGGACTAGGAGATTGAATATTACCAGCCGTAGCAAACGCTTTATGCTAATGCGCCATGATCGCTCGCCTGCTATCATTCACCGCGACATATCAAGAAAAAATGTTCTCTTGGACTCAGAATATGAGGTTCACGTATCGGATTTTGGCCTAAACTTTTGAAACCCGATCCATCCCACTTGACTCCTTTGCAGGCACATTTGGGTTCACCGCTCCTGGTAGACATATTTTCGTAACCTTATGTTGCTTTATCTGATTGTTGATTATCGCTTGGTTTTCAGCTCACTGAAACCAGCATAAAATTAAAATTATTAACAAGCAGTAGTTTTAAGAATTTGGTTAGGACGTTTAAACTCAAAGCATTAACCCCATGAAAGCAAAAGATATTGATCATTATTTAAGTTAAAACCTATCTCAACATAGCAGAATATGTATTCAAGCGTTGTATTCAATCGCGTTCAACAAATTTATATGATTGTACCGAGCTGGGCGTACCCTTGATCATCATCTTTCATTGTTGACATGAGCAAGGGAAGCTGACATTTATTTTTGTAAAACTTGCGGACACATTGAGAGTGAATAAGAAATGCGACTTTTATAGATTTGGCGTGATAATGCAATGTTTATAGCTTTGGCGTGATAATGCAACGTTTATAGCTTTAGCGTGGTGATACTTGAAGTACTAATGGGAAAGCATCCGAGTGATCTCATCTCATCTCTACTAATATAACCATCAGCATTACCCAATCATCATATGCTACTGAGGGATGCATTGGACCAAAGCCTTCAATATCCTGCAAATCAAGTTGCAAAGGGAGTGGTCGCCGTCCCAAAGATAGCATTAGCTTGTTTGAATATCAGGCCTCACTTTCGACCGCAGCAGGTTTCCCAGGTGTCATCAGTTCGCAGGCAAACCTTGTCAAAGCCTTTAGACATTATGCAGGTTTCCTAGGAGTTATTAGCTCACTGGCTAACCTTGTCAAAGCCACCAGACATTATCACGCAATAGGATCTAACTGATATACAAGGTGCAACTTCCTGAAATTCGCGACTTTGTATTCCCATATTCAATATTGTTAAAATTGAATTTTGTAATTCACTTAAGCCATTGTCACCATCTTAATATAACGTATCTATCCAATCATAAAATTACGATTTAACCAAATATCAAGTATATGTACAAATGTATAAAGGAGATTTTCTGACATAATTTATAAATACAAATTTTTAATAATTAATCTCACATAGTCTAATGATTAAGAATTAAAATAAAAAAGTTGCATTTAATGATATCAATTCATCAACCATTGCAACCATTAAATTATACAGATAAAAAATTATATATATATAAAGGCATATGCTATTAGGAGTTAATTTTATACACTATTTGATAGCTATAAATTCATTGTAGCATGAATGCGAAAGAAAAATTAAAAAGTAATTTTTTTTTCATATCAATTTAGCAACTGTTTCTATTATTAGATTATAAAAATGAACGGTTATCAAATAATATATAAAATTGAGTCAAGAAAATTAAGTTCCAATAGCCAAAGATGTTACTTTGAAATTTGGAATCTATATATCAAATAGCAAGAACATGTATTAAAGTATAACAAATATGTTACCATGGAACTAGTAACTCATCACTTCAACATTTCATCCCATCAGTCTTACGGAATGGGAAGTAAACAGTATATATTCCACATATGATTGCCAGAAGCAGACAAAGAGTCAAGACAGAACACCGACTGCAAAAAAGTTGTTCTACGGCATGAATGAACACCAAAATGCCCACAATCGCTTACTACATTTGCATACAATACAGTGATACAAGAACCTTACTACTTGGAGCATCGGCATACATTTATATATGTACAGCAAGATGGCATGAGGTTGTTTAAGGTATCAGCCAGGTACAAAATAATCCATCTTTTCCACAGGCAGATTCAAAACTGATGTTTCCACCTGTACCAGAGAGAGAAAGATTTAATACTACACTAGTAATACTATACCATAAACAGTAGTCTCATTAAAAAACCATAATCTTTTTCCAGTTTAATAAGTAGAACCGGACTATGGTTAATTAAGGCTTGGCTCATGCAACTGCACCTTAAAAACACAAATTATGGTTAGCTCATTTGCGAATTAATAGCTCAGCAAAAATGCAGAAGCAGATCCTTTACAAAAGCTATCAAAAGTTTTCCACAGTGATTATTGGGTTTTGCGAGGTCAATTCAAGGTGAAATACAATACCTCTTCAAATGGAACAAATACAAAAGGTGTCAGACCCCTCTTGTGCGAGACTGCAGGCACATCTGGGTTGTGTGTTTCATCATCCTGCCACCCTTCAACCACTCCAAGGATGTCCTCGTCAGGGCCACTGACCTCGTTGTCATTCACACCACTTGTAACAAGTGAGAGCAAATCCATCCGATTATTAGCCCCAGCTGTTGTTCCCCGTAATCTACAAGAGAATACAGATCGGTGATACGGCACCCAATAGGAAGCATCTAATTGGGGCATAAAAATAAAATTTTAAAACTTTTCCGCTCCACTAGGATGTGATCAATTTTGACTAAACTTAAGCCGAAAAAAAGATCTGAAAAATAAAATCCTTGTAAGATGACCAATGCAAGGAAATCATAAAAGAGGTTGTCTTTCTTAGCAATCAATTTATAACCAACATAATATTCGACATTTCCTAAGACTGCTTTTGAAATTAAAATGACTTGAATTTATTCTTTTGCTTTTTATACCAATACGGAGCTTTAGTCTAAGGCCAGGAAATGTAATACCTTAAGCGGATTCTCAACACAGTAGGACGCATCCCAGGGTACAAGACAGCGGCCTCCACCTACAATAAGTACACATAAGCACCTTCAATATACATTGGAGCAAAAATAAAAGAAAGGATGCATCAGATCAAATTTTGCTATTAACATAAATTGCATTGCTCAACAGAAAATTTGATAAGAGACGAATATAAATTGCTAGGAATCTGGCAAATAACATAATCTAACCTTGTCATCTGACAATGTGTAATGGCCACTAAAAACACAGTCCGTTTTAGATGCACGGAAGTTCATGCATTTTGCAACATCCTTGAGCTTTTGAGAAGAGTTCTAACAATTTCAGATAAAGAAAGAAAAAGATAGCAATCAGATTAGGCACAAAACAATATTTGCCCACCGCATAAGTACTTCTGGTTAAAGATTACAACCTTGTAAAGGAATCTGCCAGAAGGGAAGAATCTCATGTATCGGAAGTAGCACACCTGCAAACCAATTGAAGGAAATGGCAAAAGAGTAAGAATAATCTCCAAAACAAGTGCTCTTTTTTTTTCCCACCAATCTATTTTCCTTTGCCACCATCCCGGTCTGCCACAACAGATCAACATTATTCACCAAAGCAGAATTTACACGTCATATAAAAATTCTTATAATCTACCATTGGGCCCAATAAAAAGTAAAAGAGAACGTGGATCATGATTTACTCAAGACATGATATCATATAGTTCAAATACTTCAGCTGTTACCAGAAAATACACTCATCAATCCACCAGGAGTAGAAACTAGGCCCACTAGAACAGAATGATTTCACTCTAATAGATCTTACTTCCCCTTCATGATTGAAGCTTTCATTCTTCTGCCTTTCTCTAGGGTTAACTTTGTATACTTGACAATCATTTGCATGGGACAATAGTGTTTACAAAAGAAATTATTTTTAAAGCAGAAAAAAAAAATATAAATATAAATAATCTTTTAGGCTACTGATAGAAAATAGAAACATACTATGTGAACTGGATTGGTAATCTTCCACTCAGCAACTCCAGCACGAATATAGGTGTTTCTACTCACATAAAGCCCTGAGATTTGACAAGTGAATTAGTTTCACGAAAAGTCTTGAGTAAGCAGCTATTCATTTTAGTATCTTACCATCTGTACGTAGCCTTGGTCTTAAGAGCCACATTTTCCTCCATGAACCCTCATATTTTGACTGCAATATCTTATAGTTTTCCACCAATCCAGAAAGCTTCATAGAAGAGGTACCAGATTTTAAAATTGAAAGTTTTACAAACCATAAACAAAGAGAATGTTCATAATCACTTCAGAGTTTACCTGCCAAGCCTTTAAACACGCGTTACGCCAAAAGACAGGGTTACGAATTGTGTACCTCCATTTTCGACATACACAAGATGCCCTTCCTAAATCATATGGACTCATTCGTGCGAACACCTATATACAAACATTCAACATGATTGCTAGTAACCAACTTGAAATTTCTAAAATGAACCTAGAGTCTAAAAATTCAATACAAAAACATTACATAGCACGTGTTATCTATTTGTTATATTCATGTTAAAATGCAATACCTCGAAAAGGAGCTCATCAGGCAAGCATCGGTGTAAAAGCGCAGAATCAACATACGGTTTTCTACTTATGCTTCCAAACGGTGCAACAGGTCTTACATTAATTCCATAAAGATCTGAACCAAAATTTCCGGATTCAAACAATAATAACTATGGCAGCATTCGGGAGCAAAGAATTAAGCAATAAAATAAGAGACTGACGCGCCAAACATTGCCTAAAAATTTCCATAAGCAAAAATTCAGCAAAAAAATAATAATAACAAATACCTAAAACAAGCAAGATAATTAGAGATACCAGAGTACAATAGCTAAAATTGTACCGAGCCATGGCCTCTGTGTGACGAAGTACTGTATGTTCTTCAACCGGAAAGCTGATTCCAGCTCCGCAGGAACTTGTAAGGCGAAATCTGCAATAAAACGAATTGAATTCATTTCGCAAAAAGAATTTCGCGATTTCGAAAGATAAAAACCACGCAGTTAATTGAGGAATTCAATCATTCAATATCTAATAAGTGTAATTCAATGGCAGAATCGTAACTTCGGTAGAAGTAACAGTACCTGAAGCCATAGCAACGGAGATGGAGAGACGGTTCTTCCTCGGAGAGGAAATTAAAGGAAACACGATACAAACAGAAGCGTTTTTTTCGTCCTCCTTTTTTTTTTTTTTTTTTTTTTGTGTTTTTTNGCTTTTTTTTCGTCCACCTTTTTTTTTTTTTTTTTTTTTTGTGTTTTTGTTGGTTTTCGTTGATTTTTATCATTACCAAAACCGACTAATTGTGGGCCCGAAATATGGCAATGTGGGGTCCGGAAAAATAATTACTTTGCGTCTTTCGTATTTTATTGTTAAACTCTGGTGGATTTTTCTATTTTCTAATCAATTCAACGCCGTTAACAAACGGTGCTTAAACCATAAAACTTGGCTAAAAACTATTTTTTATTTTTTGATTTTGAAAAATTCTTTAGAAAAAAATTAGTTATCAATTCAACAAAATTATCTTATAGTAGCTAAGATATATAAAATCATTCGCAATTTTTTAACTTGAAAAGAATTTTAATATTATTTTTATCTTCTTAATTATTTCGAATTAAATTATTTTAAATTGAAAAATGACTACCGATTACTCGAAATATCATTTTACGTGTTATTATTTATAAATATTCTTAAAAATAAATTATGTAACTGTGTATATAAAAGTTACGGATAAATAAAAATTAATTACATGTATTTATTAAGATTATTATGCAACAAAAATAAAACCTAAAACTTTCACTGAAGATGATGGGAGTGAATTTATGGATGTGCAAAACAGATAAAAAAAATTATTTTTAAAAAATGTTTTACCCTATAAGGGAGGCATACTGAATTTTATTTTTAAGATAAAAATTATATTTTAAAAGAGAATTAATTAAATAAATATAAAATAATAGAAATTATGTATTATCGATAAAAAAATTAAATCAAACTTAATTTTGTAACATTTTTATTATGAAGTAATACCATCCAAACAGTACAAGGGGGTAGTGGATTATTTATCCTATCGCCAGGTTGTTTATTTTTTTATTTCGGTATTTATTATTGATGGTTATGCTCACTTTTTGAGATTTTTTAAAACCAAAAAATCAAATATACCATTGTACCATTGACTTTTTTACGAGAATCAGAACAAATTTTTATGTTGACTTTAATTTAGTATGGTTCTAGATATTTTTAAATATACAGACTAAGAACTAGACCGAACTGTATCGAATCCAAAAAACCAAATTTTATATGCTTTAATTTTATGTTATATAATTTATAAATAATTATATTATATAATTCAATTGTAATTAGTTTAATTATATTTACATTTGATTTACAAATTAATATAAATTAAGTTTAATAAAATCTTAAATCAACTAAAAAATTTACATAAAGATTTTAAAGGTTGCTTTAAGTAATATATGTAATGTTAATATATAATGTTTGCATATCATGACATGTTCACGATTTAAAATATTTTTATTATAAGTTTAGAATATTTCATGCATATGAAATGTTAAAGCAAGCTCTATATATAAGTATTTATTTTTTTAAACACCCTTAATCTATACAATTTCGCTTTTTAATTGTAAACAAAATTGTTAAAAATTTAATTTAAAGTCTTTAATATTAACACCCTTAATATTGGGATTCTCTTAATATAAGATGAATTATTTATATGGTGAAAATGATGCACAGGAGTTGGTGGATAAGGTGAGAAAAGGTATGATTGAATTGATAGATGAGTACAGGGCACTGGATAAAGAAGCAAATATGAGTAGTTCACCCTCATCATACAAGTCTAAAATGTTGGTGAGGTGGACGCTCAAATTGACGATGAAGAAATTGATTATTTTTGGTTTGTAGTAAATACTAAATTTATCATGGATGGGTTTAAAATTTTAAATAGTTAAATTTTTTTTATTATAAAAATAGAAATCCCTAAATCTTCGGATTGGATTGTATTGAGCTGTATTTGTTGAGATTTTGAGTTTGGTGGCCTCAAATGTCAAGATTTGTGGCCTTATTGTCAAGAATGATAGGTTATCCTCAAGTATAAATACGGGTGCCATTCTTAAGCTATTGCACCACACATTCATTGTAAAGCCTACAAGATGTAGTGCTAG
>JANKKB010029602.1:0-26533 GCA_026225775.1 Bursera palmeri | reverse complement strand
TACGATACTTGGACTCACCGAGGACTATAATTAAGACTACCTACACTTGGGTAACACTTTCTAAGATGTAGCAAGAAGAGAATAAAATGGAACAAAAAATAATTGATTTAGCTATATACTGACTTTTATGAAGAATTTGGGAAGTTATGCAAGGCATTAAAATTAATTAGGATACGCATATGGGTACTAGAAGCTTTATAAACGTCCTTGTAGCACTAGGGAATTATTAATTACTAGCAAGAGAAAATCAAAAGTCATGCAAATCCTACAAGTTATCTTCCAAATATATTCACAAAATTCTTAAAAAAAGACCTCCAATCAATTGAAAACCATTAAAAAAAAGCAAGAATCCATATACATTTTGAACAAACAGCTAAAATCAGAAGATGATCAAACATGCATATATATGAAACTTTTAAGACTTTACCTTTGAGGACATCAATCGCTAAAATTCTGAGTTCTTCTACAAATTTGTTAACATAGCATGGATCATTCACCTGGTTAGAAAAAATTTGAACATATATCGTAAGGTTTCTTATTATAGAGATCTGTAATTAATTATTCAATTAAAGGTCATTAGCTAACGAATTTGTTGAATAATTAACTTTTTAAATACCTGTGATAGTTTGATGTTAGTTTGAACTCTAACATCAAACTAGAATCAACAAGCAATTGATTTGATTGACCAAAGTTCTTCCGTTGTAGTCTCTCGGCCCTAATTGAGTTTTAAAAAGAAAAATATTTGAAGGAATCAGCGATCTCTTTAATAAGAGTTAAAGAAAGGGATAGAAAAGTTAATAAACGTTTTTGCCACGAGTCAATTTTGTAACGTTTATGCCATGAGTCAATTTTGTGTTTTGAAATCGTAAATTTTACGTAAGCATCTTTATTAATTATTTTATTAAAAAAAGATGAGCGATTAGATACTTCTTATTTTGTTTGTTTGTTTGTTTTTGTGATGAATGAATATAATCATCAAAATATAAAGTAAAATGCAAATTTTGTATGCTCATCTAACTTGACAAATATAAGATTACTTAACCATATAAAATTCTATCAATATATGAGTCAATTTTATAAACTTCTTGCCATGCTACATTCTCAACTATAAGTCTATAATGATTTGAGATTTGGTACCGGTCATATTACATTCTCAACTATAAATCCATAATGATGATATATATATATATATTTTTTTTCCATCCGTGTCATTATAAAAAAGAAAAGACATAATTTTGATACCTTAATTATATTGTTAATTAACTTTTCATTCATGTTCTGACCTTTCAAATATCTTATGTATCCATTTTTGCCATATATGGATCTTTCATTTCAAATATATATAACCAATACTTTTATGTAATATATCTACCACTGTTCTTCCTTTAAGACTTTTAGTTTGTAGGCATATACCCAAATGGATGATCATATTTAGGTTAAATTAAGAATTGCAAAGGTTGATAATTAAGGACTCCATATGATTGAAAGTGGCATTCTCGGTGTGACTTGAACAGACTAGCTCATCAAGCGGCCGTGATGTTGACACGTAGCATTTGCAGAGGGTGTGATTGATTGATTGATTGCCCACTGTAAAACACTATCGGGGCGGGGGAGGCGAGCAAACAAAAAACAAATGGCGGGGCAGTGTCGTTTTATCGAAAGAAGAGAGTTTGCATGCAGACTTACACGTGGTAGGTTGATAAGTAAAGTGGCTTATAATTAAGACAAATCTTTGTAACCGTCTAGGTTCTGTGTCAGTACAGAAGAAAATGCTCACCTCATTTTCCGCGAACGTTTCCTGAAAATTGACTCACAAAACGACAAACCAACTGAACCAACTTCGTCCGAATTAAAGATTAACAAAACGACATAACGCGATAGGACTCAATCCAAATCCCCAAGCAAAATTCCAAGTTAACTCAATCCCTTCATACAAGTTCAGTTTCCAAAAGTAAGTCATACACATCTATACTAACGACTTGATTTTTTATTTTTTTGTTTTAAAAAAATCTAATTTTATTTGAAAGAATTACTTAATTCTAATATAAAATCAGTAAAGCAATTCTCAAATAATTTAGAAATAGAAAATAAAGAGATTGTTCAGACTTTGATTATAAGAATTATACTTAAAAATTTGAAAAAAATATGTAAATATCCTCCACAAAGAGAAAATCTTAAGTTTACATCAAATATCATCGTACTTATTATAAGCATCCCAAATTCAGTCTCATGAAAATTGAGTATAAAATTAAATACTGGCTTATTAAACCGATTAGACTTAAGAACTCTAAACGTAAAATAATCTCACCGTCCACAGACCAGCTTTCAAAACTAGCTCCAAAATAGAAAGACGGGTACAATCAGAGATTTTAATATTAGAAATTTAACAAAAAAGAACAGAAGTAATTTTTAATATAATCTGTTTCATTTCATATTGAAAATGAAACAGATTCTATCATCTCATTCAAATGAATGAAGGTAATCTTATATTTGCACTAAATCTCTTGATTTATAATTCCATCATGCTACAACATGAAGCAATTGACAGGATATAAAAATGTCTTTAGATTACTTTTGAATTATAACATTTTGCAAAATTAAATGAGCTAGACTGTTTGAGGGGGGCTTCCAAAACCATCAACCGAGAAGTATGAAACCTTTGGCAAAACCCAGCACATGGTACAATGTGGTGACTGGAGAATCAAATAAATGACTAGAATGTAAACTCTCCATCTTAGCTCATCACTGTCCACCGTTTGCTGGTAAAATAAAGAATCAACTCTTCAACTTTTCATAGTATCTGAGTCCTGCTTTGGCAATTGGTCCAGAATAAAATTACAATTGTTCATCGTGCGTGCATCCAGAAGACCATGATTCCACAGTTTGATCATAAATAATCTCCAACACCTGCAAATCCCAAAGAAATTCATATATAGACCTGGAAGTTCTATTGAAAAGAATGATTACATTACATACTTTTAAAAGTTTCACGAATGTTATGAAATGCCCACACTATAGAGCATATATCCAACAATAAACAAATAAATGAAATAATAAAACACAGCACGTAATTTTGTATTGCCAAAACTACAAGAATTGAGTGAAACATTATAGTTTCAGTTTCATGAAAAGAAGAAAAGGCGTAGTCACCTGAACGACATATGGTATCCTAATTTTCTCATGGTTAAAATCGTATACATGACCATCAAGGTACACTGACCCAAATCAAGTAATATCAGACTGCTGTGATCATTTGATTTGTAATCCAAACAAATCGAAACCCCTTAAAGTATACTGGCAGTGCTAGCACTATGTCAACTTTGCTGCTATTTATGAAACATGACAGGTGCCACAAATTACACCCTAGATCTCTGCCGAGATTAAAACATGAGATAAATTTAATAATAATAATTATAATAACCAAAGACATCAAGATTTCCAATTCTTTTTACTTCTTGTAGTTCAGGTTTACCCTTGCCATGAACCTGAATAGTATCATTCTTTAATTACTAATTTCATAAAAAAAAAATTACAAATTTCAGCAATCTACTGGCATATGCAAGGGAGAAGAGCAAAATTTATTTATCAGAGGCTATAGCAAAAAAAAAATGAAGGTTCAGTAACACAATTCCAGTCAATTAGAGAGATGTACCACATCAGGCTTGGGGCTTGGACCAGGTCATGTCCATGCAATTGGGTAAATGCTTCACATGCCCACGGAATGTGACCATCAGCCAGCACCCTGATCACAACAAAAACAGAACTGAAAATTAATGCAGTACAAAAGTTGTTCATACTCAACTAAATAAGTGACGAATAGATATGAAAGATATTAGCTAGTACTCAACCAAATATATTGCAAATGCCATGATTGAATGCATCATATTTTGACGTGTGCATGAGGATCTTCAAAAGTACCATCATCCAAGAGTACCTAGGATTGTATATGGTGCAGATCCAGTAAGATCTAGATCTATATCCAGTATTTGACATTGACATCTAAACCGAATATAAAAACCAAGACATTCTTGTATATTTGTTGACAAACCATGTATCCTAGAAGCTTATACTTATGAGGTCTCAACAATAATATTTAAATTCAAGCATGTCACCTTGTAAATTAGCGAAAAGTTAACAGTCCTGTCAGTTGAATCACACACACACACTCATATTGATCCAAACACAAGCTTATAATTTTGGTCAAGTTAATTCCCCCTTGGCCAAACATCAGCATCCCCTGACTAATTTCAGAAATAAAACCCCCTGTAATCATGCCCCTAAAAATATTAAAAATAAAAATTAAGCGAGCAGATGATGTTGAGATATCATTTATTTATACCCTCAATTTTTATCGAGATAAAGTGATAGTCAAGTCTTGAAGCTAGCACCTCTTGAAACATAAAAAATAGTCAAAGGAACTTGAAACTAGAGAATCACAAAACCATATTACTTAACAATTGACTCTACTTTTTATTTTATTCATTCCCAATTTTCCCGTTTCTTTCCCAATGCCACCTCTCTAATGGTACCTAAATCCAAACCCACCCATTATTCCTCTTCTTCCTCACCTTCACAAAATCAACCATAGACCAAAAGAAAAAGAAAAAAAAAATTGAGGTGGAACCATCAAACTGCAAGGGCCATGTGTGGTGACCCTGTAGCCTAACCAACGTGGGCCACGTTTGGTGAACCTGTAGCCTAAGCAATGTGGGGCATGCAAGGCCATGCCACAGCCAGTTGTGGCATGGCCAAAAACCCAACATTATCTGCCGTCTCTGCTGCCGAAACTTTCTTCCCTGATCCCTCAATTAATCAACCCTCGTCCACATCCATATCTTACCAAGACCTCTTTATCTTTCATCTTCTCAAAATCTCAATCCACCACTATTAGCCTGCTCAAAAATCTCTATTGTTATCCATCCCCACTTCTCTTATTCTTTATTGTGTGGCAAGGGATGATGATTTACCATTTCTTACAGGTGTCTTATATCATTTTTGTTAGGATTTGGTTGCAATTGTACATTGCTTTTCCCATTGATTTTTTGTTATGTTTCTACTTTTGACATTATGTGATGGGTTGTGATGTTTTTCTCTTTGGTTTCAATCTTATTTTGTGCTTTGAGACTAACGATTTACTCATATATTGCAGCTACTGCACATGTAATTAAACCTAAAAGCAGATTTAGGTGAATGGAGGCAAAGATATATATATATATATATATATATATCTTATTTTCCTTTTAATTATCATAAGAACATAAAAGTATCTCTTAAACTGTTAATTTAACAAACTGAAATCAAAGGCAAAGGATTTTGTGATAATTTTTCAATTAGTTGGGCAGTCTATGAAAATTTAAGTAGAATTCAATTAGTAGAATCGAAGGTGCAAATTCAAATTTAAACAAAGGACTTCCTAATTGAATAGAACCTGACACCATGTTAGGACACCAGCAAAGGTTTAGGCTTGTAAGAAATGAACCAACACTAATATTTAAATTTCGAAAATGCTACCAGAGAAAATATGGAATTATAAGTTTTAGAAATAATTTGTTATATATCCATTAAAAACAAATAGAATTATAGTTGAACTAGATTAAATTAAAATTGTTCCCATACTAATTAAATGATTTTATTACTGAATAGAATTATAGTTGAACTAGATTAAATTAAAATCATTTCCCAGACTAGTTAATTGATTTCGTTCGTCCGGTGGTAATTTGAGAACTAATGGGCAGACTCTTTAAACCACCCTGTATCCCATAAACTTAGCTTTAATACACATCCTAGCAAAAAAAATAAAGAAACATTCATCAATTAATTCAAAAGATAAGCTGCATTCAAATAATCAAGATATACCCAAGACACTAGAAGAAATAATAAATTAATTCAACCCTAGTTGTCCAGTGCACAAGATCCAGTCAAAAAGCAGCGAGAAGATAAGATAGGGAATAGTATGGCTCTAGAACTCTCTAAGGAGCACTCACATGATTGGCCCAAAGGAGTTGGGTTTCAGGCCTTCCTAAGTAGTCTCAAGAAACAAAACAACTCAAGATAATAAAGATAAAACCGTGAAGCAATTTCCCTTTTCAAATTGAGAATGGAATAGAATTATATTTTCCAAGCAACCACTAGATGACAAAGACTTCCATTAACAACATGAATAAACAATCTCATGCAAAGTGGATAGAGAAGGTTACCGCTGCTTCCTCACAAAGGAGTTCCACAAGTGCATCATTTGCTTCTCATCTTTGGTCACATCAACAAAATCATCAAGCATCTGCAACATACTTGAAAATACATTATGGTTGTCCCATTATGTCTGCCCACTAATAATGCAGAACAATAAATCTTGTAAAAGTAGAGCCCAGCTTGAACAAGGTGCAAATCAATTGAATATCTAGCTTATCCAGGCCACACCTCATAATTTGCAAAGATCAGATCAAGCAAACATTGTTTTCATGATTGCAGTTATATCCAGTTACATGAAGCACAATGCATGATTGGTGCCAGCAATATGTTTATGTAACACATATAACTTGAGGGGTACAATAAGAATGTACTATCATTTCACAATCACTAATCAGAATCCAGAGTAGACCATGCAGTTGAAGTGATAGATTTTCAAGGGGTCTACGAACTTATTAGGACTAGGCTTACAGCAGGAATCGAATAAGACTGGACTTCCTTTTCAAGTTTCGCTATATCAACTTTTCCTCCTTTTTCATTTTCTATCACTATTCATTATCTTCATCAGTATCATCCCAATATTTTTCCCATAGCAGAAAACCAGTATAACTGATCAGTTAAAATATTCATTTTGTGTCCTGAAAAAAATTTGTTCATGGCTATATAAATGAAGACTCCAGAACATCTCTTTACAAATTATCTTAGCTCTTTCATTGAGTATATAAATAATGATTGTCAACAAAATCAAATGATTGTTTCATGTTCGATTAAGGAGTTTAAAGGTCCTTCAAAGTGAACCATGTAACTATGGTGCTTGAGGATATGCAGATGACTTGTCAATGCCTGAGGTAGAAGTTATTTATTGATCCATGTGAGAAGAACTTTGTTCAAGCACATGTTAAGATTAAAAGAAATAAAAAAATTACAAAAGTTGGACTAGAAGTACACATCAAAACTAGAAAATAATAATAAAAGAATAAACTGATGTAGCCGTAATACATACCCTTCGGTCTTCCAGATCCGCAACATCATCATCAACTTCATCCTCACTATCCCGATCTGACATTACTTGCTCTGGTGCCATTGGCTTCAAGGACAGAAGAGCAACCATTTTCAGACATTTGATGCATAATTTTTTAATAATCCAAAGTAAAATTTATTTATTTATTATAAGAAACAACAAAGAGATTTATTAATTAAAGAAGTTACAAATATCATGAAGTGGTCCACAACAAGACAAATGAAACAGATTCAAGCAGAAAAAATCACAGTAGAACAGCTCCCCCAATCCTTTAGAATAAAGAAAAAATAAATCCCTTGAAACTCTTTTTAAACCAACCCACAAAGATGCAATCACATAAATCATCTCCCATAACATATTAACATCCCCTTTAAAGAAACACTACTCCCATCATTCTACCAAAGATAATTACTCTATTGCAGTAGGTAAAATTGTCAATTCAAACTTTTATGAGATTATTGAAAAGAGTAAGAATCAATCAATTTCAAGAAAGAAAAAGTTCCAGACAAGCAAATAAACCCAACAGTTCTTTCAGAGCTTAAATATAACCAATGCAAGAAGATCGTCGATCAAATAAGAGATGATTAGTTACCTGAGCTCTATGCGAGTGAAAGAACTGTCGCTTCAGAAGGAGGGTACGGCTGAAAATAGAGGACAAAGACTGAGATTAAACCCATCTAAATGCTTTGACATATGTGACCAAATTGAGATTTATATTCAGATAATTGGACATAAATATATTGTTATAAAATGTGCAATGTTATCCTCATATCTTCAAACCTAATATCTAAACAAAATCAACATCCCATTTCAACCTATAAAATGGCTGTATGCTCCTTAACTTTTTTGACATCCCTAACCAACTTGGAACTTGTAACAACTTAAGGGTAATTGATTCCCTAGTTAGTTCCATTAAGAAAATTAGTCTTTAGTACAACACAATGTGAACTAATTAAGCAACATCGACCAAACACATGGAAAGTAAAATACTTCAAAAGTTCCACCCCTATACAGGTGGAAACTCTAGATAATCACATCAATTTGAAAAGTATAAATTTCATATTTAAAAAAAAATACCAAGGAATCAACATGTAATAACATTCATATGATAAGAATCTTTTCGTTAAATAAAGGTCACCTTAAAGAAAATATTAACGAGCACAAATAGATAGCTCTCCTAGTAGTTCTGTGTCTACATATACACACACACACATATTTGTCCCTCGATGGAAATAGTCTTTTTGGTATGAGATAAGTAAATGCTTAAAAAATAAAAAATAAAATAAGAACTAACACATACTTTCTTGGATCAGAACGTTCAATAGATAACTTTCTTGTCTTTGCAAATTGTAGCATGGCAGGGGGGGCAAGATTGTTTCCAGATGCTGATTGAATACACTCAGGATCGGTGTATTGTGCTGCGGCACCTGAAATTCCTGCAACATTAAAGCTGGAAGGAAGATGCTGACCACACTCTGGAACACCAATGTTAGCATTCTGGAAACCAATGCCACCTGAGACATGATCCTTTCCAAGTTAGTCAGTCAATAATAAATGTCACAATGTCACAATGTCACAAAAGGAGGTGTGTAAGTTGAAATAAATACTCAATAAAGCAAAATATCCAATCAAGGATTGACCAAAATCTGAACATAATATATTGAAGAAAACTTTCAGTTTCACAAAATGATGTTCAGTGCAAGTTTGGTCCCAGGTTCACAGTTGTTTAGCTGTCATACTGAAAGAGGATCATGAAGAAGCATTTTGCAGTCGTATAGCAGGAACAAAGGATGTTTTTAAAAGCCTTGGCAAGTAAAAGCAGTATAAGAGATTCATCAGATTGATGATGTATCCAAGATAAATTTTAATTGTGCATGGCATAGCAGTGAATTATCACATTAGATGACAAGACTTAGATCCCAACTTGGTCACCTTTTCTAGCGCACGAGTGACAAACAAGTAAGATTAGTGACTATGTAAACCATCTTGCACAACTTAGTGTCACTCAGTAGTTCCAAGAAATCAAGGAAAATGGAGCGTTATTATTGTCGTAATGACCTGCTCCCACATGGTATGATATTTTTATGTTTTGGACTTAAGCCCACATGGTTTTATTCTTAGGCTTTTCCTAAAAACTTTCATACCAATGACGTTCTCTAATCACGCAATGTGGAAGTCTAAACTAAATTCCACCTCAATCTATCTTGGCCCACACTGCAAGATAGGACTGACTTTGTACCAGTTGTATCTACCAACTCCCATATAGTGTAATATTTGTCTATTTGTGCTTGAGCATGCAAGGTTTTGTTTATGGGCTTCCCACACATTGCTTCATACAAATGGGTAGAAGCATCTTTATATATATAACTCAATAACCTTTTCCAAACAAGCAATGTGAGACTCCAAACTAAAACCTAAACTCATCTCATCCATCTTAACCACTCCATGCTATGCCTCAAGTGTTGATTCTTAGAAGCCACATATACTTGTGTGGACTAGCCATGCACAGGCTATGAGTTTAATCAATCTAGCCCCTGCCGTAAGGTAGGTTTGGCTTTGATACATTTATAATTATCCGCTCCTTTATAGTATGTGTTGAAAGATAAAACTAATGTTAAGCCCATATCTACTAACTTAATCTTTTAGGTAAAGTGAAAAACTTAACATAATATTAAAATCATTTGATCTAATAGTCTAAGATTCAAATCCCCCATGATGCGAATTAAAAAATATATATATTGGCTCACTTGTAAGACCCAAAAGAAGCTTATGAGGCCCAGCCCACTTTCATGAACACGTGAGCCCTTGCATGTGAGGGGATGTATTGACCGATAAAACTAATATTGTGCTCACACCTACTATCTTAAGCTTTAGTTTAAGAGAAAAACTTAACAGTATGATATTGTCCATTTTATGCCTATGCATGCATAACTTGTTCTTGGCTTCCCGAGGGAGGTAAATTATAGCACTAAAACCCAACCGTCATGAGACGTAATATAGAGTGATCAAGATGGATGAGGTCAGAATAGATAGGTTTCAATATATAATCCAACACTGTTTTATTATCAGCCACTAGAATATATATGTAAAGACCCTTTTGATAAGTAGCAGATGATATTATGTCGAAGCAAGTACAATTACTTTTAACGTTTCTACATGCCATAATTACTAATAATCTTAATTTAAATGTCCCCATCGATGCTTCTGCTCTAATTTAAGGATTTGATGCTTATATACATTAAAAATAACTTACTTCAGGCATACCAACATGCTGAACCTAATTCTAACCATGGATGAGGTTCATGATTATTACAGAGTTCATGTACAACAGCTCTATAGACTTGGCAGGCTATCCATTCATCACTGCAATTTTTGTTCAAACATATGATCCTTAAGTAGCTCATTACTATGGTTTGGCCCTGGTAAAAAAATACTTGGAAGTGTCCCTTTTTATTACCAACCACCATAAATTTGAAGAGAGAAAAGCAACAAGTTATCAAATGGACAGTAACAGAAAAACCCATCTCTTTCCCTGAGGCTCCCAAGCACGTCTATGTTAGGATCCTAATTGCAAGGTATGGGATTTGAATCCCACATTGTAAGTATGGGCTTCTTGTATGGGATTTATAAGGCTTTGGGCTCTCCTACCTCAATAGCTAGGTTTTGGGGTGTGGTTCTCCCAAGGTTCTTATCAATTGGTATCAGAGCCTACATCATGTCTTTCGATCGCAATCGTGCGGCGCAGGTGGTGACGCCGGCATTGCAGTGTTCGCCTGGGACTAGTCAAAGGACTAGTGCACAGCCAGCCTGCGTGCGCGCCGGGGCTGCGAAGCGTGGTGGAATGTTAGAATCCTAATTGCAAGGTATGGGACTTGAATCCCACATTGGAAGTATGGGCTTCTTGTATGGGATTTATAAGGCTTTGGGCTTTCCTACCTCAATAGGTAGCTTTTGATGTGTGGTTCTCCCAAGGTTCTTATCAGTCTATTTAAGCATGTCTTTAAAGAAATTTGTTCTACACTACTAAGACACAACTAATAATTGGGTTAATAACAAGACCTCCAAGATTTACATAATATACAATTAGAGCCCTCAAGTATGAGAATTATCAACAAACATCCCCTACCTTTTAAAACTAAAGAAAATTTTCTCTTAACACATTTAATAAAAAGAATATTATTCTCAACTAATAAGGGGTATTAATGAAATTCCATAACGATAATTGCTTGGCGAACAAAGGACAAAGGAGGTTGTTGATAATTCTTAAACTTGAAGGGCTTCTTTTCTTTAAACCTCGTGTGAGGTAGATGTATTTTACCCTTATTTACCCTCATTCTCGCTCTATTTTTTAAATAAATTGCAAGAAACTAATGCATACACATAATGAGATAAAACACGTACCATCAGCCCTTTCAAGAAGTTCACAATCTCCTGCAGGCAAGTTTGATTCTAAGACGAGTGAATGTACATGCCTTGAATGTTGAACTAGGTTCTTCAACCTCCTACATCTTCGTCGTTTTGAGCTGCTCATGATAATGAGCTCAACAATTTTAAGTTTATGGGATACACATATATTAACATAAACTGGATAAGGCCCGGAAAACTTAGAAAAAGAAAATTTGATGACTTACCAAAAGACGAATGTTTGCTGCTTTGGATCAACACCATCTGCAACAACCTGAAAAGAACACATTGGGCACATAAAATGACAAGTCATACAATGAAAATTTCTAAAATGGTAGAATATAATCAACATAGAGATTCTAAAATAAAAGATTCACCTAAATATGTTGTCGAGTAAAAATTTATCCCAAAAATTTGAGTTATGAGAAAGACAATAACGGGAGGCTAACTTGGGTCTCGGGCCTACACATGCATGGCCAAATTTAATTAATATACTTCTCATGCGGATTGAAGCACATGTAAATACACATGTGGAGCCCTACACAGGCTCAAATTGCTTTCTTTGGTAATATAACTAAAAGAAATTGGCCACTTCAAACTAAAGTTTTTTATGACATGCTGAGTAAATATTGGTCTCATAGGCTTTTCCCTTAAAGGAAAGGGCCACATTAGTATTTAAATTAAGAAATTTGTTGCATATAAGAGTTCGAAAACATGTCAATATATACTATAGATTATTCATTACAACAAAATAAAACTTAATCTAATAGAGAATTAAAACAAAAATAAGGTCAAAACAACATGTAAATAGACATATACAAGAAAACAAATAGAAAGAATAACAATAAAATTGGACTAAATTATCCCAAATTCTCATGTAGGATCGGAATTCAATTTCCTTTTTTCTAAACAATTAATTATTAGTTCATATAAAAAATATACCACAATGACCCCACTAAAATACTATTCAGGGAGAAAATATTCTGACCTCAGATCTCCAACTATCAGTTTTCACCGAAACATTTACAGCCTGATATTCTTCAGTTACCTATAAAAATACTTATGTTTAGAAATTAAATTTCACAAATTCAAAATTATAAGAGTGACACTACAGATTCCTGAGGTTTACCAACCCAAAATTCAAAGTTGAATAGATCATGTGATGAGGGCAGGTGGTATCTCAGACCCTACAAAATATTAGATGTTAGTGAACATCAAAGTATAGAAGTTTAGTCACTAATATTACATCAAACAATAACAGATGTCAGAAAAAGGTTCCAACCTTAAAGTTTGCACATTTCACCAAGCAGAATGGACAGGAAAAGTCTTCCGTTACTGCAAGTCAACAGATGAATCAGGATTACAACACAATGGAAAGAATTTCCTGTAGCATCACTAATTAGGAAGATTAAAAAATTAGAACAAAAAGTTTTTAACTACTTAAAACCAGCAATCTTTCAGTAACTTATAGGCACCAAGACTACTGCATCCATAGAACAGGAATGAGATAGTTTGAACTTTGAGACGGAAGTACTTGTGCACTTGAAAAATTTGAATCTGTCAAAATTTTCCAGCTAAAGCAAGAATATGAATGCAAAATTGGTTATACATTTTTTTTTCCTCTTTGCTTTAATGTTTTATAACATGAGAAAGCAATTATCATTTGTTGAGAGCATTTATAGAAATCAACAATCATAACCTTAGGCCTGAACCTTTCTTGAAATAACCAGTCATAGTATATTAGTTAAAAGAATTTAATGAAAAAATATTAGAGGAAATGAATGGAATGAGATAAGATCTTTACATATTAGAAACAAATGGGAATGTCAGAATAAATCTACATACCTTCGGTTCTCTGTAATTTGTTGTTGTAATATCTATAGTTAAAGACAACATTCCCAGCCCTCAACCTACAAATACAAGCAGCAAACACCCGAATGGTAAACCAATTATTTGTGGATCAGAGGGGAAAACATGGAAGGAACTAACAACAATAATACCAAACAATCGGGTCATTGACTTGTTATTGTTAAGAATCAACAACTAAAAGCTCAATAAAGACTTATAAACAAGCTTTTATGTTAATAATCAATATACTAAATCTAAGAATGTGAGAGCAAACAATAAATAGATAGAATCATAGATAAAACTATAGATAGATACATAGATGTAACGGAAGTGGGACAAGAGAAGAGAGAGCAAGTGATAATCATATACAGGTACAGCGAATCTGGCAACGTAAAGAACCACTTCACGAATGTGGAAATTTATCATTTCCAGGAATAAGAAATGTTCTTAGTGCAATATGAACAATAGTAATGATATATACCAGCATATACACATATATATCAAGAATTTAGGAAGTGGCCACATAACAACTAGTGAACAGAACATTTAACTCAAGAACCCAAAAGATCATTACCGAATAATACGAGACAATGATGAAGAAGAAATATCACTGCACGTGTATGAATTGTAAGGAGATTTTTCCTTTGTCCCTATCTCTTCTGCAGAAATAGTGACGTACACCTGCTGTGTCACATTCTTTGGAAACCAAAACAATTGGAAAGTAGGGAGAAAAATCAGAATTATGATTAACATTAAGAAACAAAGACACCAAATAATTTTTTCAAATTAACAAGAAAACATTAAGGGTAGAACAAACCGAAGTCCCGGAATTAAAGGGCATTTGAATTGAGACACATTTGACCTTACTCGAACTACTCAACTGCAACATGAAGCATAAATAATATAGATACAATTTAGACAGAAAACCTTTTAAAATAGAAGGAAAAAACTAATGAGTCAGGAACAGCCAAATGCAACAAATCACAAAAATAAATAAATAAAAATCTCACAGCATGCAGCACATTTACTGAATCACTTAATAGTCTTATATATTTATTAGATTATGGTTCTTCAGCTCACACCACAGACAAGCATTAATTTTTTTTATAATAAAAAAAAGGCTGCATTCAAATCGTTCAATTAAGAAAATGCAAATGTAGACTAGATGACCAACGACTAGAATATAATGTTAACGAGAGGCATCCACCCTGTATAAAAACAAGCCAAAAGAAATCTGTCAAAAATCCACAAAATCCTAAACCCTCCTAGACCAAACGAGAGGACAACTATTCAAAATTAAGCAACCACGCCCTCCCAATTAATATAATCTAGTGTACAAATCTATTGTCAAAAGGGTGAAAATCAAAGTTTAAGATATTTCCTTTTTAAATGAAAATCAAAATGCCTTGGGCCCTTAGACAGAGAAATGTCCTAAACATTATTCATTAACCACACCTTCACAACTTCACTAGATATAAGACAATTTCAAAACATATTAGCATTCAAGAACAGTAAATTTGATGATGCCTAGTATTTGTCTTCACAAAGTTCAGTTGTCAAAGAATTACGATGAAATAACAAGTGAAAATAAAATTGTTAGACAATTGTATTGCTAAGCAGTTTAGTAAAGCAATCAACTAGAATTTTGACCAAGAATGAAGAAGGTGAAGAACAGAAGGAAATTTTTACCAGAGGCTGACTCAAGCTATACCTTCAAGAAGCAAGAGTGCATCTCAACAGGACACGTCACTTCAGCTCTCTGTCCCAGACTCAAATTTGGAGACTTCTCCCACGACATATAGACTGATTCCAAAGGTATCTTGCCCCAAAGACAGCATCCTCCATCATTTGCTGTAGAGTAGAAATGAATAGAATTTAAATTGGAGAAATAATTCCAAGGATTGTGAAGGATTCTTAATGGATACAGAGATCATATCTCAGGCATTAACTCAATAATATAGGAAGCTGCCACAAATACTTTACCCATTAACAAGTGGAAGAGAAAATATGGTTATCTTAAAATTTAGAAAACAATGCATTTGAGTTAACTTTACAAACAGTTTCCAGAATACATCTCAGCTCTCAGAATTTCTATCAACCAATGTTTAATACTTGAAGATCCTTCAAAACTAGCCAGGCGTTTTGGGTTGAGGTTGTCACTTTCTTTTAGCTGTAGTAATCTTCTGTTTTAGTTCATGCTGCACAGATTACAGTCCTTCTTTTTGTAAAGTTACCAACTCTTTTTACTGTGAATTATTAATATATTTCTTTCATTTTCTGTCAAAAAAATAAAAATATAAAATTGTTGGCAACTCTATCATCTAGAAGGTCAAGGTTTTGAGGTTCTAGAATGGATTTGTATAGTCAAGAAATTTTTTTGCCTGCATTTGACCTGGACTGATCAACACCAACCACTTACCACATCAGCTTCTCACCTAAGACAACTATTCATTCGCAGAATGCAAAAGACTACATCATATGATTCTTCCAGTTTACCAGTTAAAAAAAAAAAAAAAAAAAAAAGAGAGAATTTTGACCATAGCAAAGGCTAATAGAAAATTTAAGATTTTTGACCCTAGCAAAGGCTAATAGAAAACTTAAGAATTAGAAAGATTTGAGACTACAAAACAGATCACATGTTGTCAATCAATATGATGCTGTGCACAACACTCATTTGGAAGTATAGGTCCCTGCATCTGTTAGTAGATTAAAAAGGGGTTCAATGCATCCACAATATGTTTCTTATTAGTTCAGATACTTTTTCTTGCCAAAAGAAAATTCAGATGATTATAGAGGTTAATTATATTTAATGTTTAAGCAAACTCAAATTTTGGAAAATATTAAAATTATTAAGTTAACTAGTTTTTCTCCAAAATCATTCCTAAAGATTCTGAGGCTGCATTTCCACCAAATACAAACAAGTTGTAACATATTCCAAAATTCACCAATATGGCACACATAGAATTATAACAAAGAAAGCAATACGCTAGAACTATGGTTATCCAAATTTTTTAAACAAAAATGAATCGAACTGTACAAAAACATTAGGCATGTGATATCATCTAAAAAAGATTAAGCAAAAATCTCTCACATGGAAATGATGTCATACCCAAGCGAGCTTTGGTTAAATCAACTCCCCACAAAGAATTTGGGGTTCCAGCTGCAAAGAAAATAAAATAATGAGACCAAATTCTATTAAATATGGTTCATAACTCCAAGTTTACGAATCAAATATAAATATGAAAGCCATGTTACAGGGAAAAAAAGAGAGAGAGATATAAGATAAATACCAAAGTTGACAAGCAAGACTGCAAGGGAGCCAGGTTTGGCCTTCAATGCCAGCTTATTAATGTCAGGGAGAACAAAATTTGCTTGAACCTGAGTACTTCCCTCGACTCCAGTGAAATTGGTCAATATACAAGCTCGACTAAAGCAATATTCTGCAGAATACTTCATTTTGGAATAATATATGCATCTTAGTGAATTACATTATAATAAGTACAATGAACTGCAATACTGGTTCTAATGACATCAAAGCAGGCAGAATATAATCAATACAAATGATAGCGATGTAATGAGATATACACAAAAAATAAAATATAGATAAATTCAAAGAAAATGCATTCCTACCCCATGAAATACTTCTTCAGACACTTGTCTTGCCAACAAAATGTACAAAGGAAACGAACACTGAGCTTGTACACCTTCATTCAAAGTTCCTGACAGGGAAATTGTCATTTGTATTCTACATATTCAAGAAGAGATGCATTGTTAGTATCTCAAATGCATTTGCCTGCCAAACATTCAACCAAAGCACACAAGGCAGCATCAGTAGAGACCTTGCATCTGACCAGTACTATCAAATTTCATGCAATCATTTGACAATGAGAATAAAGGAAGGAATATTTATTTATAAAAAGTCACTTATTAAATCATACTAAAAGAGAAATATCATTAAGACACATTACACAACAAAATGAATCACTAATGACTAGCACTCACTTAAATCCAAAATATCTCATCATTTTCCTCACTGTATGCAATTCTCTTCTATTTCGTATATAATACATGCATACATACATACCTACATACATACATATATAATGTATTTATATAATGAATTTACGTCAACAAATCTGAATTTTTTAACTTTAAATCTGAAACATTGTAAAAAATGAGATTAATGATTAGAAATTTGTGAGCCAATAGTGAAAAGCAGAGACTTTGTCCCAGTCCAGAAACCGAAGTGTAGAGACTACACTATACACACACACACACACACATATAAGAGGATCTTTTGGCACAAATCTGAACACAAAATCTAATGGTTGAGATAGTTGATGAGTTGACATCATTAAATGCAATTTTTTAACATTAGATTTCAATCATTTGATTTTGTGGATGAATGGCTAATAACAAATAATAATAATTTTTTAGTTGATAGCATATATATATATATATATATTAGAAAAAAGAATTACTTATTGAAAAATTAAAAAAATAATAATAAAGTGCTTTTATTTTGTTTTTGTTTTTGTTATTAAGGTTTTCTACCACTTTATTACTATTGTTTTTAATTTTTCAATAAGTAATTCTTTTTTCTAATATATATATATTGATGGAAAATATTGCTTTATTCCTTTGCAACCTTCAATGAAACTTTTCCTTACCACCAAAGCCAACACTGATCCTCATTACCATCACAACGAGACCAAAGGAAGTGATGCATTCAAACTTGTTTACTGGATTACAAGACGATAATCTTGCCAATAAGAATGATACCATCCATAAATATGTTAAACAACAAAGTTGTAATAATCAGCAACCTATTTCCTGCATATATGATCAGCCACTCTCCTAGTTTCCAGGAGGGGCTTCCTACAAAAGCTCATTTCCAATAACCTATTTAAAATCCTCAACAAAAATCCGAAAAAATCTCAATTAGTTTTTGAAATTTCAAAGAGGCTTCTACAACACGAGCCAAATTCTACCTTGACTAAGACTTACATAATCCAAAAAAATCATTACTCTCCACATTAACACTTCATGAACCAATAATATCTCTAGTACACATATATCCATGATTACAAGAATTCAGTTAGATACTACATTCCTAAAAGAATAACCCTACACCTAATTTATATATACAACCTATCCGATACAACATGATGTGAATTTGTTGTGTAATTATCACGTCATTTGTTAAGAATCTACTTGACCTAAATGTTTAAGCTCATAGGTAAGACCACAACTATAGTATAAAAGCTTTAGCACACCACCTTACGGGCAAGGTCTTACCTTCCTTATTTTTTCATAGATGACTCAAGGCTCACATGTCTTCTGCATGTGGTCCAAATATTTAATAAGCGCTATTAGGGATTTGAATACTAGACCACTAGGTCATTGTAGCTTCAATACATCGTTAAGCAACCACTTGAACTAAAAGCTTAAACTTGTAGGTAAAGGTCCCAACTATAGTATATAAGCTTAAACATCATTCATTTTTTATTTGTATCCATCAAATGATACTACGTCATCTTTCTTGGACAGATATGTTATATAAATAGATGGGATGTACAACATTACTATTCCTAAAAGCTTCTTACACTTTTACAAGAAAGTGAACACGAAATGAAGGTCCTCTTGATTCTCCAAATTCCACAAAGCTGCTTCAATGGAGAGACAAAGAGGAACTACTACAAACACAAAGGTCTCAACTGTATTACAATTTTCTAAAGAAACTATGCTAGGCTTATTATGACTACATATTTCAAAAAATAACTACCAATCAGAACTCTTCAACATAAAATTTCATGAAATAAAGTACTCATCTAACCACATTTAATAATTTTCCAAAAAATAATTTTCATAGTGCAAAATATTTTAAAATTTGAAAATCAATGGAGTAGAATATTTCTTACCTTCTTCTGTGCTTTTCCTGAATTTGGTAGTTCAAACATCTCTGAAGAAATGATGGCTACATTGGACAGATATGCTTAGTTAGAAACATGAAACAAAGAATGGAAGAACCTATAACCATTCAAAGTGGGATTTACACCAAAACATAATGACAACTATTGTATATGCGAGGTCAAAATTAGAGCAGTAACAAAATCCATTGTCACCTTTGTTTTATTTGTAAAATTAAGAATCTCCTTCAGATAAAGGAAAACAAGATGGTTCAAACCACCATGTTAATTTGGACCATCTACTTCCAAAGAATAACATTGTTTCTTAGAATACAAAAGCATCTCTTTGAAAAGAAATTAAAAAATTGGGAATATTGACCAATCAAAAATTACATTTCTTAAAGCACGTCGTTGGAGAATGTTGTAAAGCTCCACCGGTTTGCAATAGACTGATAGACTCTCTTCAGCAGCAATCTCTTCTTCTGCAGATAAATGCAAACGAGATTCTTCACGGCACATCTGATCCGTGCTTCTAGAGTACCTGCATTAGCAAACAAAAAAAATCCTAATCATGGACTCAAATAAACTAATGACATTTTCTAAAGGTCCATACAATTAAACATAGTACACAAGGACATAGTTTCTCAATAATCAGCTGAAATATCTATAAAAAAGAAAAAAAAAATTACTACCAGAAATCTCAGAGTTAATAAAGCACCACAAGCATAACCTTAGGTTGCTTAGGACCTACCTGATAATGTCATCTTATAAAACAGCTTTCAAAAGCACGTAAACTCCACACACAGTTTTGTGAAGTTTCAAACTATTAAGCTTATAAAATCTATCAACCCAAAAAAAAAAAAAAAAAATCCGTCTAACATTTTGATAATCACAAAAGCTACACTATCTCTTCATTCATCAGCAAGTATTACNCGTAAACTCCACACACAGTTTTGTGAAGTTTCAAACTATTAAGCTTATAAAATCTATCAACCCAAAAAAAAAAAAAAAATCCGTCTAACATTTTGATAATCACAAAAGCTACACTATCTCTTCATTCATCAGCAAGTATTACGAGGCATAACAATTCAATTGAATGACGATAACATAATACAAGTCAATTTAAACAGCGTAGTTTCATGGAAAACATACGAGGAGGTTTCACGTGCCACTAAAGGAATGCCCGGCATTCTTGCTAGACAACTCCGAAATATGACTTCAAAGCCATTTCAGCAGCCCAACCAAACACCTATACGAAAAAAAAAATTCCAAAAAAAAAAAAACTCGCAATAATTCCTCAAATATCACATATAATTGAATTTCTCAATAAAAATCCATTAATCACCACAGAAGCTCAAATCAAAAATAAATAACCAAAGCAATAATCTAAACGAAATAAGACGAACCTGGTGGAGCTGGAAACCCTAAATTTGAGAAGAAATTGGTGAAGATAAGTTGAAAGAAGATTGAGGTTGATGTTTATGTATGTGTAGTCCAGAAGTTTCGTTAGGTAGTAAGCTGCTGTATTACGAGAGAAAAGTCTACCAAAGAAAGCACAGTTATCGGGGTGTGGTTTGTTGGGTTCAGGGCTTTGAACGAGAGTATCACCACGTAGCACAGCTTCGATTCCCAGAGGTTCAAGTCAAGCGTTACTTTTTCCGTTTTTACAGTGGGAATGGCACCCCACGCTTTTACTGTACACCTCATCTTATCTCATCATCCTCTCCTCTCCTCTCCTCTTTTTCTGTATTTTTAATACATTTTTACAAGATAAAGGCATTATTTTTTTTTTTTAGTTTATTTGCATCTCTCCATACTTCTTTTCTTAACATAAATTGTGTTACTAAAATTATTTTACCCTGTGGAACAAATCCTGTTTTAAATTTTTATAAAATATTTTTCATAAACGACTTACCAATAAAAATTGAACTGATGGATCTGTAGACATTTTAATCAAAATTAAGGCCAACAAATAAATGAAATTATTTTTATATTATATGACACTATATAATATTATTGAAATTATTAAGGTGAAAATTTCTTTTAATTTTTTTTAATGGATTGGCTGTATTTTTCTAATTAGCTCTGTTAATTTTTTTATAATTTTGAAAAATTAAGATACTCTATTTTATTTTTAAAAAATATTCACCTTTTCTTCTTTCATAGTTATTAAAATTATTTTTGTTAATTTAATATTCAGAATTACTTATATTTATCCGACCAATCATTCAAAGCTTTTTCATTAAAAAAAAAAAATCCTATTTTAGGAGCTGTACTACTATATCATTTTATTTCGTTTCATTATATCTATATTTTTTAACTGATTTTAAGAATTATCTATAAAAAAAAATATTTTGCGAAATACTTCAAACGCAAATACATTTTAAAAGATTTTATCTATCAATTTATTATCATTAAAAGAATAATTATAACCGAATTATGATGAAATAAACCCTAAAATTATGACAAAAAATAGGAAAAGTTATTAATATTGATGAAAATAATGATTTAAGATATAGACATATGGCATTCTTAATTTCTTATTTATTCTTCTAATTATAATATATGTATACAAATTTTATCGGTATTTATTGTTTTAATTTTCATATATATATTCACTTTTTTACTTATATAATGTTACATTGATTGGGTATAAAATTAGAATACAGAATTTATATTTATAGCATTACTCTTATTAAAAAGTCCAAGTCATAATTAATTACTAATATTATCCTAATACTTATTAGGAAACATTTTCTCATTCATTTATGGACAGATATATTGATGAGATAGTGAAAACTTTGTTAACTAATTGCTTAATTTAATATTTTATAATATAAAAATTTATTAACAAAGCCAAATATGGCAAAGTAGTAACTTCTATCTAAATTCATTGTTCAATTAGAAGACTTTTCTTTGCAGGAAAGTATTGCCAAATATAAGATACAGTTAACGTAATAATAGGGAGAAATAACGTATATCTAAAACTAATTTTATCTTTATATATATATATATATATATCTAGAGTCACAGTAGATCTGAAGTTAATTTTTYATATATATATTTAATATCTAAACATTATTAATAGTTAAAAAAATCAGTTTATAATCCCACAAAAGYATTTTAGTTTTTAAKTGGAGTTTGATTATCTGTCCAAAGATCAATACAGTAATATAATTAATTTTCAGGAAATCTACACAGAAGATATAGCTGGTCAGTCCAGCGTAACAATATCTCAGCAAAATACAACTCTTTACTGCTTGCCAAAATGGATTGGACTTTGATTTGTTAAAAATTAGTGGGAGATAAGACCTGAATTAGGATTAAATCTTTAACTTAATTTCAAATTGGCAAGATATTTGCGAAAGGGTACGTGTTTGACTTGGAAGAAAAGCATAAAAACCTATATAAACAAACGCATGAAGCTGGCTGGAGACCTTGTTGGAGACTACACTTTGTGCAGATTCTGTAATTGATTGCCTAAAGGCACGACATATGACGAAAGAAACAGTCAGAAAATGTTCACATTGTGGACACAACGGCCACAACTCAAGAACCTGCAATGGCAAGGGTTGCGTTAAACTTTTTGGAGTGGATATCTCCGATCAAATCCGTGATCAATCCTTGAAAAAAAGTGTCAGTGTTGGGAGTTTGCAGTCTTTTGGAGAACCAAACGTGCTTGACGATGATGGGTATCTCTCTGATGGGCAAGTTCATTACAAGAGAGGCAAAGCTGCGCATGAAAGGCAAAAGGGTATATAGTTCATCTGGCTGCTATTGTTGTTGCTGTTTTTTTCTTATTTTTATTGCGCTTTGAATCTGAGGTACGTGCGATGGTCAATTAGGTTACCGATGGTGCCGTCTTTCTTAGTTATATCAGATGGAACACAAGCCGTGATCCTCATTTCTTGCTGAATATAATAAATATATTATAGAGATCTTTCATTAATATATATATATGTTTAATTTGCATTGATTGTTCTGCATCGAATATTATGCTTTGATATTAATTTATCTGATCCCTTTCTATGTATTCGTTGATTGTTCCTAATATCGATGATGACTGATTTATTGAAATCTATGTTCATCGGTACGTTTTGTTATAGAACAAAACGTAATTAATTCAATCATCCTGTACTTATTCAAGATCACATTGTGATCATATGAATTGAATGGATTAGTGAAGCTTGTATATTTGGTTTTGTTTGCTCAGGGAAGCCATGGACTGAGGAGGAACATCGAACCTTTTTAGCAGGCTTGAAATCGCTTGGGAAAGGTGATTGGAAAGGAATTTCTAAGAAATTTGTGCCCACCAGGACACCAACCCAAGTTGCAAGTCATGCACAGAAGTATTTTCTCAGACAGGTTTCAAGTGATAAGAAGAATCGAAGATCAAGCCTGTTTGACATTCCATTTACCGAATTTGTAATCTCTTTTCTCTCCTTCTCAGGCCTCTATATATGCGCAGGCACACACTAGAAAAGAATTATGAGTTACCTTACTTTTAATTAATATTAAAATTTGACTAAACTTGATGCATTTCCAGGCTCCAACATCTTCTCAAGATTCCCCACCTTTGCTTACTGCTACTAAAACATCACAAGTATGTCTACCATCATTTGATTTTATGACATTACAAAATATATACCATATTGTATTGCATAATTCTCTTGCACGATTCATAGAGAGGTCTTATTTTCTTATGATGTTGATGTTAATTCCCAAAAGAATACTATAAATGTAATGTTTGTGAGAATATGGTTGTAATTAATGTTTTATTGCAGTCAGTACCAAAGGCAAGTGCCTCCCCTTCAATTGTGCCATTGACGAGTTCCTTTGAAATCCAATCTCAGGTAAAGACAATTAAGCAGGCAACATATATCTTTGTACTATAATTATCAATAATATTGGTTTCATTTAATCCTACAGGTTAATACCTTAGGTCAGATTATAAACCGATTCCCACATCTCTGCTTGGATCAACTCCCAGTTATGGCTGCAACTGTTGGCATTCCAAATTATCGCGGCGTCGCACTCATGGTAAGAACCAATCAGAACTTGGTGAATTTTGCTTTTATGAAGCCTGCTGAATTGCACAAGAATATATCTGTCAAATATTGTATAGAAACTAGTTATATACTTTCTTTTGGAGTAGGAGACGTTTATGTAAGTTTGCAATCTTGAGATGAATAATAGAATGCTCCCTGCATATTTTCTATGAATTATGAATTGCTGAAACAATAATGTTGCATAAATAACAAATTATTTATTTCAGAATTTGACTTCTGCAAAGAGCTAGGCAAATGCCTCTTATATATATATATATATAAAGTTGCTATTTATTTTATTTTTGATACCTGAAACGCCAAATCCTTGGCCTGAATTTCTCATGTTTACACAGTTGCAAACTCCTAACAATGATCAGAGCTTTCCAGGAAGTAGCAATATGCCAACTCCATCATTCGTTCAGGCAATGAATCATCAGAACTTGTACACGCCAGGAACTTTTGGGAAGTTTACCCCTTGTGCACCAGTTGCCATTCACCCGTCCGGTATCCCCCCACCACCTCAATCATTCCAACGAGGTATCTTCCGAAATGCTCCCAGAACTTCATCAGAAAAAGATTCTTTGGAACTTAAAATTGGACCTCCCGAGACCCCACGAAGAGCTAATCTATCATCTCAGGCCTCTGGAGCGATTCAAGTAGTTTGAAAATTTTTGTTTAATTTTTATTCTATTTGCAATTTTGTTTCTCATCTGAGGAGTAGATTAGACATAATTGAGAGCTTTTTGTTTTATCAATAAAGTTACAAATTCTTTGTTCAGTACGTCTTCAAAAATACACTAATACCAGGGACACGTTACCTTGTCTCGTTTGTTGAGTGTCTTTTGCAAGGAAAATCCAGGTTGACATCTGGTGGATCAATGTTTTAGCATTCCGCATATAAAAAAATCCCAAAGAAGTAAGAACTCAATATCCCTTGTTTGTGACAAATTAATTTAAAGTATTATGAGAAGGTAATTTGTAATTTTTCCGATTGTACTAGCCAAAGATGTAAGGTAACAAAGAAAACCTCTCATGGACTTTGTCTCTTATTGGTTATAGAAGTTAACAACATTGGAATCAAATAAATCGAAGTAATATACATTCGATTTTACATTTTTATTATTTAATATAAGATAGAATCGACATGTCAATTTTACATGTTTATTATTCAATATGTGGTTTCAAAATTCTGAATTGATTTTTTTTTCTTTCTCATTCTATTTCAAATGTAAAAAAAATTCAAAAATGTGAAGGAAAGTGGTTTCAAATTAAAATGACTTCAAATACAAATCTATATATGAATGGATAAAACTTAAGTACATTGATGCACACTACAAGAAATATGATTTTTTACAGCATTCGTTTATAGCGTTTTTTAAAGAAACTCTATAAAATATTATAATTTTAATATTTCAAACGTGATTTACATTGTAATTTTAATACTTCAAATGTGATTATAGCATTCAACACTGCTAGTAATCTAAAATAGAAGTTATACAGCGTTTTATCAACGCTGTAAAATAAAAAACGAGAAAAAAATAAAATCACACTTACACACAAACACTAACTCTCTTTCTCTATGTGTTCCCTCTCTGTCTTGTTGTCTCTATGACCTAGCCAAATCCAATCGAGATCGGCAAGCAGCAAAGGAACACACTCTCTCAATGGCTGGGACACAATTGGGATTTTTTGAGTTCATGAGGCGATGCTTCATCTCCTACGCGACTTGAGGATTAGGCAAAAATCACTTTAAATCATATTTTAATTACTTTTTTGGAATAATTAGTGTGTTTACTGTTCATATTTTATCTGTATGCAGGCAGAGCTGCTGTTCTTCATTTTAGTGTTTTGGGGCTTCTTTCCTTTGTTTACAGCCATTTTCACATTCCCACAAGAAAGAGCAATGCTAGCGAAGGAAAAATCTATGGGCATGTACAAACTTAGTGCATACTTTTTAGCCAAAAACATCAATGATCTTCTATTGGATCTCGTACTACCCATAATGTTTCTTATAATAGTCTATCTTATGGTTGGCTTGAGGCCATGATAAGCACTTAAAAGTGTACATTTATTGTAAGTTTAAATATCATTTTTACACTTTAAGTGCTATTAATTTA
>JANKKB010029601.1:0-26517 GCA_026225775.1 Bursera palmeri | reverse complement strand
ATGGCAACCATGAAGCATATCGTAAGGCATAAGGATATAATAAATTCAATACACAAAAAATAAACCAAAACGATACAACTATTAATATATTATACTTACAAAACACTTAATGTAGTGCCCAAATTAAGGACAATTAAAAAGCAAGTGGTTTTGATATTTGGGCGTCGGTGCATTGAGTTTTTTTTTTTTTATTTTAATAATAATAATTATTATTAATAAACAATGTAGTTTTTACTTATTCATTTAGAATAATAAATTATATTTTTTATATTATGATAAAAAGACAAAATATTTCCGTAACTCAACCAGACGTTAGGGTCAATATCTGAAAAGTTGGAAGCAAGATACTACTTCCTCAAAAACCTTGCAGCAAACCATTTGTTAGTTTTCTGAACTGGAACAAAGGTGGTAGAGACCCAATTCCATAACAATTTCCGATAACACTTACCCAATTAGCATTTATCTAAAACCAATTATAACTACTCGTTTAATCTCTGGCCACAACAAAATAAAAGGACAATGCAGAGTTGGCGAAACAAAACAATTCTCCAATCCTCTGTAATTGCATGAGCAATCAACAAAAGTTTTTACTTAAACATTTTCTACATTTATGCGTGCAGCGTGGTCCAGAAATGTGCAAATACATTTCCACTTGAAAGTTTAATAGTGAAACTCCAACAACAATTATTTTCTGTTGTTTCCCACAAAGAAAGAACACAGCACCGTTCAACTGAACAAAACCGGCGGAAACATAAACAGAGTTCGAGAAAAGGTAAGAACTAAAATCTAAAACAAAACAATCTATTAAATACGGGTGGAAACAAACTAAATTGCTTSTGTCTTTAAAGCCAGTATTTCATGCCCTTTTGGCAAAGTTGCCACTATCATCATCATCGTCATCCCTGTAATTTCCATCCAATGGTCCATCCAGGTCAAAGCCTCCAGCTTCACCACCATTGCTACCAGTTTCATCACTACCAAATTCATTGCCAGTACCAGCAGCTGTGATACTGTCATTGTTGGGGGCATATTCAATGTTCCCAGTATTTCCACCTGTATTGTTTCCGAAACCAGAAATTCCATCAAATCCACTGTCAGCTCCACCGCCACCACCAGCAACACCATAATTGCCACTACTACTACCATAACCTCCAGTATTTCCACCTGTATGGTTTCCGAAACCAGTAACTCCATCAAATCCACTGTCAGCTCCACCACCACCACCAGCAACACCATAATTGCCACTACTACTACCATAACCTCCAGTATCTCCACTTTGATAGGTACCAGCTCCATCATAGCTAGCATTTCCACCAACATTACTTCTATTGTAATTTCCTCCACTTCCATCATTGCCACCACCATAACCACCACCACCGTAACCACCACCACCGTAACCTCCACCACCGTAACCACCACCCCCATAACCACCACCACCACCACCATAACCACCACCACCACCACCATATCCACCTCCACGTGTTCTATCAGCTGCATAATTGACTCTTACACGACGGCCATGCAGATCCTACAATAATAAAGATTTAAAAGAAAATTTTAGTATAATACACTGGACAGCAAAATCTACTTTTGGTTATTGCAAGTTTGGAGGGTCCAAACAAACATACAAACCAGAAAAAATAGCATACAATACTCGACACCGGCATGGATGTCAGTGACTACAAATGAAGATAATTAAAAAACGACCATTAAAAAACATTCAACAGTAAATAAACCTCATATAACTGTCAGTGCTTTCAAAATCCTAATAAAAGGTTAGAGAAGAATTCCCCAGTTTCTAAAGACTTAAAATTGTTATGGTGTGACAATCCTGCCAACTACGGTTAGACTGGAGACAAATAATATTAATCAAATTCCAATCGTCCTTTAGAAAAGAAGTAGCAATTTATGTTTGTAGCATAATATTTTCTGCTAGTTATCACACACAAACACTTGCACAGTAAAAGCTTAAGATATTTATGTAACCTCATCAAACTGCATAAGTTCCCCAAGGACCCCAACCACCAAAGACATGCTCTACAGTCATACTCCAGTAAAATATGTTGAGTTGACATTAACTTATCACTACAATAACAGAAGCTTCCAGCACCACAACTTTTAGTAATTAATTACATGCCACAGATATAGAGTGCAAGAAGTACTATCACCTGTCCATCCAAGGCCTGGATGGCACTAGAAGCCTCCTCCGCAGAGCTGTAAGTGACGAAACCAAATCCTCTGGATCTACCAGTCTCACGATCTAAAATGACTCTTGCTGAGAAATACAAAATTAAATAAGTATCCTTGGCTAAATGAAATCATACTCAACTTGAACTGCAGCTTTAAAATGACAAGAACATTGAAATCATAAACAACTTGAGCTGCAGCTTTAAAATGATAAGAACATTTTTGGAAAAGGAAGGTATTAAAATACGGGAACACAATTAACCACTCCCATGCATTCTCCTACCCGTCCCCCACCCCCAAATAAAAGACACAGATACAAGCAACTCATCAAGCAAAGGTGGTTGACCACGAGACATTGGCAGACTTCATATGTCCCGGCTTCATCCATCTTACAAAATCTTAAATTAATAGAAGAAAAGTTTAATTATACCCAGAATAAATGTTTGCAGAGCTAATTACTAACCTTCAGCGACATAACCATATTTACTAAAGGCTTCCTTTAGACTCTGGTCATCAGTGCTATATGAAAGACCTGCAACAAAACATTGGGATGTCTCAGAACAAACCACTACAAGAAAACAGTACTTCATGGCCAAAAAGAGCTGGATGCACCTCCGATGAAAACTTTTGAAGATGACATGCATCGTATCGCTTGGAAGATGGAAGGTCTGGACGCAGATAACTCAGCACTAATCTGACTGCTTGCAGTCTGCCTAAGTATACTCCCTACCTTACTAAAGAAAGCCATTATAGTAACCTAAAACAACGCAAAATAATGATGCTTAGGTCAAATAAATTCGGAAGAAAAACAGAATTTACGAAAGTAAAAAACCAAAACGATCCAATAATGTAGATAGTTAACAAAATCATATCACCCATGAGCGAAAATCACCTAAAGAGAACAGCTCATATTTAATATAAAAACAAGACATTCAGTAAACATGAGCAAACAATTTCATCATAAGGGTTCCTGCGCTATTACAACATTCTCTTAAACACCAACAATCGCTGCAAACACGAGCGCATTCATAGGCGAAACGCTATCCATAACAACACCTTAAATCAAAACAGCATGAAAACAAACCCAGAAGCAACACAAAACATCTACATAACTAGCAAATGAAAGCTGTCTGACCCTTGTTCGGTTATCCAAATAAGAAACCCATTCAGAATCTCAAAGACCCAAACAGAGCCCAAGTTCTCCACAGCAATCAAAAACACACACACACACAAAATCAAAACGAAACACTAAGATCCCAACACAAACATAGAAACTGCAAAAACCCTAGATCAAATAACTCACCAAAACGAACCAAAAAAAAAAGATGAGATACAATTAACAGAGGAGAAACGGAAGCAGAGTAAATCGTATTTGACGATTAGGGTTTCCAAAAGGGATAGTTGGAGCGCACCTTGGAGTCGGGTTTTGCTTCGTTCTTGGTGAGAGTGAGACTAAAACCCTTGACCCTATATATAATCGAAGAGGGGTTTATGTATGCGAAAGGAAGGATGGTTCGTGTTGTGGAAGAAGAGATCTCAGCCGTTGGATTTTCAACTAGGGTGGTTTGGACCGTTGGATGGGAGGTATCGGTGACGGTATGGTAGGAGATATTTGTTGGGCATTGAAGCCTTTGACTCCTCCACGTGTGGGTTTTTGGTTGGACCTTCGTTTTAACTTGTAACAGGTTATTGGCATTATGATTTTTTTTCTTTTTTCATTATATTTTTATGAATTCATTTAAAAAAAAAATTTTTAAAAGCCCAATCTTAAAAAAATTTTTAAGTTTTATTAAATTTTAATTTTTTTTATCATCTTAACAAAATAATAAATTATCAAACAATGTGACCGAATTATCAAATAAATTAACTTAATAGCTTACCAAATAGTTATTAAACATTTTAGACATCTATAACTATCAATATCACATTAATATATTGAGATTTGCCTTTTCATTGAAAAAGCTAAAAGATGATTTTCTTGACATTTTGATATGGATTTGGCTGAGTAATAAAATAATAATAATATTAATATTAATCAAAACAAATTAATTTTACTAAAATTCAAAGCAGTCCCCCTTGCTATTTCTTTTTTTCTATATTTCCCTAATTTTATCACAGTGGCAAGTAGCAACACGTTTCCTCGGTACTGAGGAGGAGGTCAAGACAAGGAACGGTGGATACCGTTCGATTCCAATCGTCAAATCTCAAAACACCCAGAAACAGAACACTTGAGAAGCTTCAAACTTGATCCAAGATTCAAGTACCCAAATGGCTCAAAACCAACGACGAATAAGTATTCTTGATACTCTAGGTGAAGAAATCGTCAGAATTGTGACACCAGTTTCAATTTGCATGCTTTTGGTGGTCATTTTGGTCTCCATTTTGAATGCAGACACCTCATCATCATCATCATCATCAGTGACAACTATAGCTACGATTGCATACACTGAGACCAGCTCAGATTCTTCATGGGATAAGTTCCTCGGTGCCCTTTTGAACTCTCTGGTTTTTGTTGCTGTTGTCACTGTTGTCACCTTCGTTTTGGTGCTGCTTTTTTATCTTAGATGCACGAAATTCTTGAAACTCTACATGGGGTTTTCAGCTTTTATTGTATTGGGATTTATGGGTGGTGAAATAGCCTTGTTATTGATTGAGAAGTTTAGTTTCCCTATCGACTGTGTTACATTTTTCGTGGTTTTATTTAACTTTGCTGTTGTGGGTGTGTTGGCTGTGTTTATCTCCAAAATGGCAATTATCGTAACACAAGGTTATTTGGTTGTTATTGGTATGTTGGTTGCCTATTGGTTCACTCTTTTGCCTGAATGGACTACTTGGGTACTGTTGGTTGCCCTGGCATTGTATGATCTTGCTGCTGTTTTGTTGCCTGTTGGACCATTAAGGCTGTTGGTAGAACTTGCAATATCAAGAGATGAAGATATCCCTGCTTTGGTTTACGAGGCTCGGCCTGTTACTCATCCTGATGCCGGTCCAAGGAATGGACCAAGTCAAAGGAGGGTATGGAGAGATAGGAGAAATGTTGAGCATGATTCGGGCGAGAATTCAGACCATAATTCAAATTTGATTTCTAATTTGGATTCTAACGTGAATTCTGGTACCGTTTTATCAGTTGGTATTGGTACTAACAACACAAGATTGGCTAGAGCTGAAGAAGGGCAGATAGTGGAGGGGAATCCTGAACTTACTGCACCGTTAATTGATCAAAGAATGAATGGTCATCTTCATAGACAGGAAGAAGATGTGTCGGGTGAAAGTTCATTGCTAGACGGTATTGGATTGGGTTCGACTGGTGCTATCAAGTTGGGACTGGGAGACTTTATCTTCTACAGCGTGTTAGTTGGTAGGGCAGCACTATATGATTTTATGACAGTGTATGCATGCTATCTTGCTATTATAGCTGGTCTTGGTATTACATTGATGCTGTTGGCCTTTTATCAGAAAGCTTTGCCTGCTCTCCCAGTGTCAATCATGCTAGGTGTGTTGTTTTATATCTTGACTCGGCTCGTACTTGAAGTTTTTGTCATTCAATGTTCTTTGAACCTTCTGATGTTTTAAGAATATAATTTACACTACAGACGTTTCGACAATTGTTTGCAGAAGATGGTGTATGATTTTCATGATTTTTTGTTGTAACTGAAAGTCTTCCAACAATTGGTTCCATGATTCAATTTGATATTTGTAAAGTTGATGTAAAACTTTCAAAATAATGTGAAGCTTAGCTTTTATTACCGTACAAGAAAATTATTTTTCTTACAGCTTAAGTTTACGGCATTTTTAAAAGAAATGCTGTAATTGTGAAGTGAAGATAGCAGGTGGAATGGAACATCATTTTTTCCTTTTTTTGATAAAAGAAAAATAGAATAGCATTTGCTTACAACATTTTACTCAGAAAGAATAGATTGATAGCATCTTTATGCAGCATTTATAAGTGAGTCACTGTGAAGAAATTTGTTTGTGGGAGAATCGTCCACCATTTCCCTGCCTATTTTTTAGATAATTTTTCGAAATTCCCTGTTCTCCTCCATTTCTCTGAATACAAAACAATATATTGAACCCTAAACTCTCAAGTCTCTCAAAATTCATCAAAATGGCCAGTATCCAATTGCTGCCGGAGGAATCTTAACTAATTCAGCAACAGCCGCTGCAAAGAGCGACAGCTGATCTGATGTCTGATAATGAGCAGTTAGTGAGTGACGAAATCATAGCCACGCCAACTCCACCAAGTCCACTCCTCTGCCAACTTTTGCACATCTTCTAATTTCAGGTAACACTGTTTGGTTTCAAAGAAAAAAAAATTAGGAAAAGAAATATATTATATGAAATAACCGGGTCAGAACTTTTATCTTTAAATGTAAGATCTCTAATTCTATTTTAAAATCAGTAATAAATAAGAGGACAGATATATTGGAATATGATTTCAGCTAGAAAGGTAGCTGATGTCTTGCTTGAATCTACAGATTTGTAAAGTTCTATAATTGAGAAAAAGAGTAGAAATTTTGAATGCTTATATTTTAACTTTTGAATTAGTCTCTGGATGTTTGTGTTGTGTATGCACTTCTGATTAGGAGGAGTCAGATACAAAAGAGCTTACGTTAATGCTAGGTCTTCAGAGTTACTACAATGCTGCATATGCCAGATAAGTGGGGGTTTATTTGAGATTATTGAGTATTTTATACTGATTTTAGTATATGCTTACAATAATGCTATATATATGGATGAGTCTATTGCTCTCAATTAAACTTAAGGTAGAGTCATGATAAGGTTTTTAACTAAGAGCCAGGCCTCATAAATACACAGTTAACTGTTTTCCCCCCTTAAGAAAAAATACGACTAGGAGTGAGTATATGTTGTCTTGACATATATGGATTTGATATTATGAATGAAACTAGATGCCACTGATAATAAATAATCAAGGCAATTCAATGTATATAAATAGAGAGACAGAAGGAGAAAGGATGCTTAAACTAATCTCTTGTCATGATGGGGAGTAAACGAGTACTAACGTCTATAATTGTTCATCTTATTAATCTCTATCCAATAGAGGGAAGAATGAGAGTTCAATCAGATTAAGAATATTTAGAATTGGATAGGAAGCTTGCCTCCTTGAAGAAGCCTGTTGTGAGGACAGGGGCGGAGCAGGTTTACGCCTGCTGTGGCCATGGCCCCCCAACTTCCTAAAAATTTCCTAGTAGTCTACCATAGTTCAGGCAATTGCATGTGTTATGTAATCTAATTTCCCTTTTTGGCCTCTCTGAGGTTTTCTGTTAAATTATATGAATAGAGTGATTAACATTTAACTTTAAGGAAATATTTGTACACTTCTACCGTTTCATTTTCCTATTATAATACCAATTTACCTTTCCTCTTGCCCATTTAAATACTAATTCACCTTTCCTTTTCCTATTTTACAATTGATCCCTTCTACTTTCATTAATACTAACAACACAAAAAGGCATTTTACTTCTCTTCTTTTAGTCTTCCTCTCACTTATGGTTAGCATCTCTCCATTATAAACTCGGCTTCTTTCAATCTAAGAAAAACCACTAAAAGAATGATATCAAAATTTCTTAATTGATCTCACTTTTTTTTTTTTTTTGGGTCACAAACTCATTGATTTTTTATAATTGACAGAGAAATTGCTAAAGATTTAGCATGGAATCAAATTCCAAATGATTTTGAAATATCAAGTTTCATTTTGATACATTAATAAATAAACTTTTTAGAAAAGCCAATTCTAATTCTATGTGATTATTTTATATATTATTATATGATCAAATAATTTTTTTTCTTTTAATAATAATTTTGTATTAATTGCTTTTTATTTGTTCTGTTGTGTTGAAGAAAAAAAAAAAGTCATGAATTGGCCCCCTTCAACTTGGTATCCTGGCTCAGCCCGTATGAGGGCCATTAGGGTATATCACAGTTGTGCTTTTCTTTTCTTTTGTTTGTTGGTTTTTCCAATTGCCAAAGAAAAATGAATGTGTTAATGATGTTAGGCTTGTCAATATATTTATTTTTTATTGCAGACTGTATATGGAGACATGATTGATTGTGTGGATCTATAAAACCAGCCAGCTCTTCACCATCCATTGCTTAGAAACCATAAATACAGGTTCATTTGTTTCCTTGTGATTAGTGGTGTACCTGATGCAAGGTTAAAACTACTTTTACTGGAAGTTCTAAACACCTTTCTCCTTTGCAGGGAAATTTGTGAAACTAAACAGGAAACAACATAGAATGAACAATAAATTTTATATTTCTGGGTCCATTTAATGTTGCATTATTTGTTCTCTTAATGGTACACTTTCTAATCTTCCTATTACCAGTGGTCCTAGTAAGTTACACTTAGAAATAAATGCTTTGTTTTTGCAGATGGTCGCACATCAAAAATGTCATAGCATTGCTTAATATTGCAATTATTGATTAGCTTACAAGTTTTATAAAGATATGTACCTTTTTTTTTTTTTTTGAAGGAATTTCTTAAGTACCAAGTTACCATGAAGCTGCCGGCTATATGAATATATACAAGTAGAGCTTAGACAACTTAGGACATCTGTAATTTCAATTGAAGGAGGGTCTGTTGAATTATTCAGCATTATCAGAGTTGAATGGATGGTATATCTGCAAAATCTTAGTTTTAAGAAAGTTATGAAGGCCCCTTGAGTTGCAATTTGCTATAATTTTTTTTGTTCTTCTCGAAGCATATGCAAAGCAATTCTTACTCTTTGATATTCATGGTCAATAAAAATCTCTAAGAGGACAGTCACTCTGGATTATACAGCATTTAATTTGGGGTGTCCGTATCTTTGTTTATTTTCTGTAAAGTAATCAGCTTTACGTTTTAACATAGTTTTCTTTGTAGAATCTTTTGAATCTATGTAAGACAGATTGATGACCATTAGATGGGAAAGATTCACAAATAAAATTGAGATATTTCACATTATGAAACAAGTGCATTAGGATTGCATGTATAATTATATATATTTATTTTCCTGTATATTATAGGTTATTTATGTAAATGGTGTTTGATTGTGCAGAATGTGCAGTTGTTTAGTGCATTAATTTTTTGAACCAAGGTAACACAAAGAGCGGGTATCTGACCTGATGGTTGGATCGTGCAGAAGCAAATAGCCTCATAATTATGCATTTTAGATTCCTCAGGGTCAGGGGATTGAATTTAATATTTCTCATGTAAACTTAATATGGAATAGTTATCCAGCCTCAGCAATCTGTTATGCGGTACTTCACACTTCTGTCCTCAGCTATTGTTGACACAATTTGCCTTTTCACCTGGCTAGTGGATGGATACATGGTAAATGCAATAAAGCTGCATACAAAAGATACAGTGAGAGAGGAGAGTGATCTCCGTCATTAGTTTTACATAATATAAATTTGATTTATATCTGATGAGTCTAATATGATAATATTGTTAAGTTTGTCACTTTCTTAAAAGTTTAAGTTTATAGATGTCGGTTTAACTTAATATTTAAGCCTCTAATAAATATATGTTATGGTTCGTTGCTCACTCTGGTATAAATGGTATCAGAATTTATGATTGTGATGACTTAATATGTAAAGACTCTTTCTGCGTTCGAAAAAGATTACATATTTTGTGGAAGATCACAAGATAAGATTTGTGGGTCTTATTCAATATTTACGTATATTGGTTGGAAACCCAAAAGTAAATTCCAGTAGTGATTCTAAATAGGCACTATATTAGTCTATAATTAGGTAAAACAACACCACGTATTGATCATAATATGACTAAAGATAAAAGCCCAAATTGTGATAATTTGGAGTATTTTGATCTATATCATGGTTTTCGAAATAAGCCTGAAATAGGTTTATTAAATATCGTCGTTAAGAAAATTGAAGATGATAAAAATGCTCTTGATAGTTTAAACAGAAGAATAAATTCCGTGGTTTTACGAACCTTTATTCTGGAACAATTAAACTAACTCAAGGTTCAACTTGAGAAAGTAGATGTTGCACTTTAACGTTTTCAAACTATAGAACGTATTCTTCCTACGTTAATAGGAACATAAGTTTTGAAATGTCTTTTGAAACTAAAGATATTGAACAAATAGTTAAGATTGTGAAGGATACTCTAAGAAAGAGATCAAGAATTGTCTTCTTTAAGTCTTTATCAGGCAAACCTCGAGGTTCAAAAGGATTATCAGGATTAGTTAGCCAGTAAGCGTGTTTTGAACACTATTAAAATAGGATTCGGTCCTGTATCAGGTAGAATTTTGTATGCAGGGGATTATCGATATCTAGGCTCTTAAGCACTGTGAGCTTAAGTACCTAATAAAATGGCTAAATAAGGCCCTTTTTGCACTTTTCAACGATATATTAACACGAGTTTACTGGTGTTACTGTTACCAGTAGGCACTTGGGTGAAGTTGTAGCTTTGGAAGCCATTACAGAGCTTAACATTTGTGATATATGTAATTCTGAAAACTTCGTATATAAGCATCTATTGTTATTGGCTTCCCGAAGATACTTAAGAAGTGATGAAGAATACCTTCTTCTCAAAATTACCTCATCGATGGGATAAAGCCACAACAAAGCATTTGACATACTCTTAGAAAAGGGTCAAATTGTTGATTCTTTAGAAGGAATGATTGAAGCAGTAAGACAATTGTTGCAAAGGAGATGTTTAAATATAAACCTAGATAAACAATTCAAAGAGTTGGTATTTAATGAATCTCCTTGTCAAGAATTTGTGGGAGTACTAGGATAATATGGTTGCAAACCACAAATTTGAAATACTAATCATAAAGAACGAAAATTCTCTAATCGATTCTCCAAAAAGAGATTTCAGAAGAAGTTTCAAAATATGATTAGGAAACATGTGGATAAAACCAAAAAAATTTCTAGACCATGGAAGATTTCTTCGTAAAACAGGAAAAAGTTAGAAACAATGCTAAAGAACGAGGTGCTCGAAAATATTGTGTACTTGTCCATCTACTAAATTTGCAAAAGATTGTAATTGCTGCTGGATCTATAGCGGTAAAGATCATTATGCGAACAAATATCCTGACAAAAGGCAAAAAAAGGTAATAAACTTTAAAAGTTGATATTGAAACTCAACAATCAGGATATGCATCCGTATAGGTTACAAAATTAGTTCAGAGGATGATTCGATCTATGAGTTGATTTTTGAATATAAAGATTCAGATTCCGATCTATCTAATGAATCTGAGAGATCGAAAATAGAATATGAAAAATATTTGTGAACTAAAAAATTTGGCTTAATTAAAAGTTTTATGATGAACTTTTCCTTGTAAAAGACAGTTATCTAAGACTACTGATGATAGTGATGAATTGATGACTCTAAGGAAATTAGGGAATCCATTAGAACTTGTAATTAGTACTTTAACTAATTATGAGGATCCGTCACTCAATGTTGATCAATGGGTAGTTCCAAAATTGACCCCTAAGGATGTATTCCAGAAAATGTCAATGTGGAGTTTCCGTGTAGAAGACATTAAAGAGATGTACATGAACAACCTGTAAAGGTTGCATTGTCTAAATCAAGAGTTAGAGAAATGGGTAAACTATAAAAGGTGGTAACCTTTTAAAAATGCATTAGTTGGAGGATTCCGTTCGAATTTGGCATTAGGAGATGTATTAAAAATCCTCATCTCAAAAAAATTGATAATGAGAATCCATACCTCTAGATTACATGATTTGATTGCAACAAGTGATAGAGTTGCAATTCAATATCGACTGATTTATCGATTGATAAATTCAGTGGATCCGTTGTAATCGATCAATTATACTCAAACTAAGGCACATAGACCAAATCAACATAGGATGATAACTATGACACCTCAGATAGTGGATGCCAAATCTTTTACTTGGCCAAAGAGAAGGGTGTTTGAATACTCACCGCAACAGCCTAGTGTAGTGAATTTAATGCTAAGTCAAGGAATCCAAATTCGAGAATTAAACATTCTATACCAATTCTTGCCAAACCTAGTATTTCAAAGGTACAAAATAGGTTTCAAACTAAGAAATGGAAGCAAGAAGAAGATCACATAATCTTCAAAATCTATAAACAGGATGCAAAGAAGAGATGGTGGTTTGAGGTTGAAAATGATGAAGGATATTTTCTTAGACTTTATCCCAACTATCATAAAACTTGGATAGCATTTAGTTTATCGCAGGTAAAGAATTACTGGTGCAAACCCGAGAGCACAGATAATTTCAAGCTTAAGGATCCAGTTTCTGAAATGAAACCTACACTAAATTCAATAAAAGAAAAATCTTTAATGAATGATTGTTTAAATAAAAATGAAATTCAAAATTCTTATTTAAGTTTCAACTTTGAAAAGGTTGTCAAAGACCTGAAAAGGGATCTACTTGAATGTTTTGATGATAATCCATTAAAACTATGGGATAGGAATGACAAAATTGGTGAATTAATTCTTAAAAATAAAGATAATGTTATCAAATCTTCAGCTGCATTTGTGGTTATGAATAGGGTAGAACACATTAAAGGAAAAGCTAGAATGGTTGTTGATTATAGGGATCTTAATAAGAAAACTATTAATGATACCTATAAGATTCTAAATAAATCAGCCTTGATAAATAAGGTTTAGTATGGAAAAATCTTCTCAAAATTTGACTCGAAGTTAGGTTTCTGGCAAGTACAAATGAAATAAAAAAGTATATCGCTTACGGCTTTCACATCCCCTAAGGGTTTATTTGAACGGATGGTTATGTTGTTTGGATTAAAACGGACACCATCAATATTTCTAGAGAAAAATGGATAAGGTATTTTTTGACTTATCCAAATTTTGTGCTGTCTATATAGATGATGTTCGAGTTTTTAGTAGACTGAAAAGGAACATATTATGCATTTACAAGTAGTAATTAAAAAAATTATTTTTGCTAGAATGATTTTATCTGAAAGAAAGATAAAATGGTTTAAGAATGAAGTATCATTCTTAGCTGTAGAAATTGATAACTAAGGAATAAAGCTCCGAGACCATATTTCGAAAAAATTGTTAGAATTTCCAGATGAAATATCTAAACCGAAACAATTACAACAATTTTTAGTATTAACGAACGAACTATAATAGAAAATATATTCCTAATCTCGCAAAAGTAGTCAATGCTCTTATTAAAAAGGTTAGTGAGAAGATTCCATGGAATTGGACTTCTAAAGACACTACATGTATCGTTAAGACAAAGAAATTGACTGAGTTCTTAAAGCCATTAAGAATTCCCGAAGATGATGAATCACTTATAGTACTAGAAAGTGATGCTTCTCATCTATGATTAGGGAGGACTCTTAAAGGCTAAAAGACTGGATGAAATCGAACAAATAGTTCAGTATTTATCAGGTAGATTTTCTCCAGCAGAGATAAACTTATCCTGTACACAAAAAGGAAATTTTAGTTGCTAAAAACTCTTACCAAAAAATTCAAGCTATTTGTCGTTAGCCAAGAATTTATTTTAAGGATAGATTCAAAATAAATAAAATTGAAGGAAGACAAAGGAAAATTAATAGGATGGCAAGCTTGGTTTTCTAAATATAATATAAAGTTTGAATATAAATCTGGTAAATATAACTTTGTTGCTGATTTTCTGGAAGAAGATCTTATTTTCAATTCAGAAGAAGAACGAAAGGGTATCTCTAAACTCTTTTCGATCTTCTAGATGAGACTTCTACTATGAAAGCTTTAAAATGCAATATCATTATGCAAGATGAAATCATACTTAAAGTTTTCTGCCCATAAAGTATGTGGAGAGAACTGGATAGGAAAGAAATTTTATCCAAAGGCTGGATAAAAATTCTTGAAATGAATGTGTAGGAGGTATTGGTGGACTTGATAATACTCAGCGCTGCCAAGTAGGTATTATGATAATGGATAGAAGAATTAAACAAGTCACTTGGTTAATTTCCTCAACCATTTAAGAAGATGGGAAATACTGCCATTGTAATTCTGAAAAATTGTAGCAGGAGATACTTGGTATAATATTCTAGATGATGATGAGAGTACTTTTGGTCTCCAAACAATAGAAAAACTGAAATCTTTTGATTCAAACGAATGGCATAAGGTTCAACTCAAAAAATTACTTGAAACCAGAAAATGATTTGACTTGATTTTAATGAAAAATGATGATATAATCCACATTTATCATAATATGGTGATATCCATTTCAAAAGATCTAGCCCTTACTAATAGCAAATTCTTTCAATCAAATACTCCAAGAATTAAAGAATTAATTAGATTCTTTGACAAGAGAGAAATGAGTGTTTGTAAAGAAACCCAACAAGTATTGGCCCAGTTCAAAGAGTCCAACAATGCTACAATGGATTTGAAAAGAAAGCCCAAATCTATGAATTCTTTTGGTTTGCTGTAATTCCTTTGTCTCTATTAAAATTCTTCGTATTAAGTCCCCAAATGATAGGCAATAAGTCTAAAGGGCGGAGAGAGGTGAACAATCACAAAAGATATATGCATAGATTGCTTATGAATTTATAATAAACTTATTTTCGAAACTTATGAATAGCTGAAAAGTTACTGTAGTAATTTACTGTATCAGTCCCTGTAACAACAGTAAAATTAATTATTTTTACTAATATAAATTTGATTTAAATATGATGAGCTTAATATGATAATATATGTTATGTTCTACCGTTCACTCTGGTGTAAATGGTAGATTCCCTTGATTTACCTTGATTTCATATTTCCAGGACAAGTTACCTCATACTTTTTTTTGTCAAGAAATATCTGTAAAGTTTCTAAAGTTCAATCCTGGAGTTGGCTCATGCAAGTAGAGAGTATGCTGCAGTCTTCCATCCTGAGTGTTCTCCCCCATTCTTGTTACTCTTTATTCCTCCTAAGTTTTTGCTAGTAAAGTTAACAGGAAAAAATATAATGTATTTTCAGACTTATCTTGACACCGGTCGCAAGAGGGCAAGTGAGCATCGGTCCGTCAAAGCCTCACATGTCATCGATTTGATGATGACAGTAAGACCAAAGCATCATCTTATATTCATGCATCTTAGTAGGTGTTACTGTATTAGTCTAACTCATCTTCCATTTGAATTTAAAAAAGAAAAGATGCGATTAGGTTGTAGGCCATTGGCTCAGGAGTTCATCACACTGAAATTCCCTATTGTTGAATTCGAATTTAATGTGGTGCATTGTTCCAAACCATCAAATGCAGTAATGCACGCCCTAGCTTCTCCTGTACATTGTACACAAAAGTACTAAACAACTCCCCATATTGATTTCTCGCTGGTCTTGAAGCCTACACAAAAGTATTAAATAAAACCTTGTGTTGATTTTTGACTGGTCTTGAAGTCTGCTTCTGTTCAACCATGGAAGTCATATGACATCTAAGTAAACTGTTTATTGCACAATTTGAAAGACACTCTAGAAGCACATTTGTTTATTGAATTCCCAACAATATGAAGCGAGTACCTTAACACAATTACGAAGCCGATTCTTGGGTTTTGGTAGTTGATTTAGCAGGAGCATCATCCACCATAGATGGTGGAACGTAGATTCTTGCTTTTTTCAGAATTTCCGCAACAACCCAATGCTTACGCTTGCTCAACGGTCTAGAAGGATCAATTCTAACCTGAACCCACAAGCCAAAAACAGCGATAATAATCAACCAATCAAGTCGTGTAATTGTACGTATAAGAGATAGAACAAGATTGAAACTGACTCTGTCACCGATGTTACACTGGTTGTTCTCGTCGTGAGCCATAAACTTAGAAGTGCGTTTAACGTATCGATTGTAAAGCTTGTGGTGGAAGAGCCTGTCCACCGCCACCACCACCGACTTCTGCATCTTGTTCGACACCACCATACCCACCACCGACTTCATCTTACCTGCAAAAGCTTAGAAGGGCTTTCTGGGATCTTCAGCAATGAAGCTTTCACAAATGTCTCAGCCTACCACTTAGGCCTTGGTCTAGGTAGAAAGGATTTGCTGTACAAATTGAAAACAGCAACCAAAAAAAAGAAAGTATATCCTTAAATACAACATTCCTAGCAAAGAAGGTTTAAAAATTCATTTCTAACTGGTGAGCACAACAAACATGCATGCAGAAACTTCAAACCTCAAAATAAAGGCTACCATGACATAACCAGACTAATAACATTTCCAACTTCATATAATCATACCCCAAGTTTCTTTTAAATTCCAATCTTATCATACAAAGAGCTAGTTTCTCCCAAAATATATCTAAGTTGTAGATTACTGTCTTGAAAACAACCTGCTGCAACCAAAGGAGCATTGCAGAAAAAAAGACTGTTGATTAATTGCTAATTCTAAGTTGAGACATAAAACCCTCATAAATTGGAAGTAGAATCTTGACCATAAGGCCATAATGATGATTGGAGGTACTTAAGTGACACCAGGCTTTGATTATATTGAGAACGGAAATTAGGCCATCACTAACAGAGTGCTTCCAGGTAAGTAAATGTATCCTATGATATTAAGTGGGTTAAAATGGTGGTGAAATGATCTTTCTGACTTTTATATGTAAGAAGCATAAGTATGATTTGGAAATTCAGGCTTCAAATTTTATTGAGAAAAAGGTGGTAAGAGTAGGATTTCCTTTTGGGTGTACAGATGCTCAACAACTCTGGTCCTGGAACACATGATTAGAACATTCTTCTTGAATTTGAGCCGTCAGATTAACTACTTCTAGCAATTAAATCATACTCCTAATTTAATTGTATTCATATATATAGTTTCAGCATGTCTATGAATTTATTTCGTCCAAAACACAACATAAAACTCCATCGTCTATACACATTCATGTGGAGAAAAATAATAACAAGAAAAGTCATTTGCTCAAAGGAACATGCTAGATAGCATTCAAAGTAAGCTTCCTTGGAACATTAAAAACAATTCAATATCCGGCACACGCCATCCTAAAAGTTCCAAATTAATCTCCAATTGGTCAATAAACCACAACTGTACATTGGCACTTAAATCACCAAGAGAAGATATGCTCACTTAAATTTTATGCTTACAACCTCTGATTCCCAAAAAGGTCTTTCCTTTAGATTTTCAATACATTATAAAGCCTATTCATATTGTTGCCCGATAACATGTTTTCTGGAATAAATAAAGAAAAATATTTCTAAACTTAAACTAAGCATAAATTGACAAGAGCAAAAAATTAAAAAATTGCACAAAGACAAGAATCAGCAAGCTCTAATCAATCTGTTCATATGAATAACAGAGACCTAATACTGTAAACAAAACGCATCTTTTATCTTTCTTTTTCAAGCATTTCTTAACAAAAAGAAAAATGGAGATTGGGAAGAACGACAGGGAGAGTACCTCTAAAACAAGAACTTGATCGTCTTTGGCTTCAGTTAAACCAGCTTAGAATGCAGACTGCAGAGGAGAGAAAGGGTTCAAGCCTTAAAATGAAGCGGCTGTGTTGAGTAAGTAAACTAATTTACGAGTCAATAGAAAAATGTAGAAGAACGTGAATTTAGAGGTGCACAGTTGCTGCAAAATGAAGAGAGATGGAGAAGTGTTTCAACTGATTACCTGACAATGCCTGGTTTCTGACTCCTGCGTCGTACGGCAAGGGGAACGCAACGGTGACGGTGAGAGCTGAATGGTTGACTGCAATTAGGTATTTGAGTTACCCTTTTTCATTATGTGGCCAATAATCACATGAGGCAGGGTGCATCATAAGCATATATAATGACCAATACATGGGAGACATGTGGCTTTTTAGCTTTTTATATAATTCAGCTCGAGTCGGGTCGGTATTTGGATTTGGATATAAAAACTCGATATAAATCCGATGGGTTTGATTTAGATTATCCGAAATCGGGTTATTTATAGTGCTAGACCCAACTAAAATTCGATGGATCATATGAACCCGATCGAGTCAAGTTAGATAAGTTAATTTTGAGGAATTTGTCAAGATAGCCTCTTTGGAGAGGGGTCTTTAAAAAATAACCTAACTCCAATATTTCTCTTATTTACCTAGCCACTCAACAGTGATATCCCCCTTATACCTCCCTTTACCCTCACCTCTGTTTTTTTTAAAGTCAAATATTCTAAAACAGTAAACCCTACGACCTCTCTCTCTCACAATAAACTTCACGATCTCTCTCACCTCACCTCATGATCAGACGAACGGAGTCACAAATCAGATGAACTAGATAGCTTCCGGTCAGAATCACGTCGGTGAACTCGCAGTTTTCTTCACATCTCGTTGTTAAACGTCTACAGTGAGTTATTTATTTTTCAAAAATTTGCACCTTTACGGTTTTGTTGTGCATACGTTGCTTTGTTTGCGTCGTTTTGGTGTTAGAATGCTGTTTAATGTGTCTTTTTGGTGAAAAATATAGTTTTTCGTGATGAACTGCGTCGGAATGCCGTCGATCGAACCATCATCTTGTCGGAGAAGATGCAACGAAATTATAATCTAAATAAAGCATTTTGGACTGTTATTTTTTATACGTTCTGACAAATGAACCGTCATTTCACTTGTTATGACAAATGGACCACCATACTGCCTACATTTGGACCGTTATACATACTTACTACATTTTATACTATTATTCTATATGGACCGTCACTTTAACTGTCATTAGACTGTTATTTTATGTTGGTCCATGGATAGTAATTTATGTCAATCCCATAAATGACGGTTCCATTATCCGACATATAAGAAACTGTCATTTTTAAGACCGGCATAAATTACTGTCCATGGACCTACATAAAATGATGATCCAATGACGAACAAGCTATCATTTCGTATCGTCTTCTCTGACAACCTGACGGTCCTATTACGTCATTCCGACGAAACTTAGGCAACAAAAAATGACATTTTGTACCACGAAACATATTACAGAGCATTCTATCACCAAAACGACATAAACAACTAAACATATAGACAACAAAACGAATATAGATGCAATTTTTCTCAAAAAACAAATCTCAAAACTAGAAGTTCACCCACGTGGTTCTGAATGTTGGATGCCTGGTCTGCATGATTTATAAGTCCGTTCCTGAGGTGCGAGAGAGACAGATTTCATTACTTAAGAGAGATTTCATGAAAAGAGAGAGATTTCGTGAGGTGAGAGAGAGAGTTCATGGGGTTTATTGTTTTAGAATATTTAATTTTTAAAGAAACAGAGATGATGGTAAAATGGAGGTATAAGGGGGATATCACTGCTAAATGACTAGATGAATTAGAGAAATATTAGAATTGAGTTATTTTTTAAATACCCCCTTCAAATAGGCCATTTTGGCAAATTCCCCGTTAATTTTGCGTACCTCCAGTTGTACTCATCCATCTTAGTAGGTGTTCCTGTATTAGTCAACCTCATCTTCCATAAGAACCTAAAAAGAAAAGATGTGACCAGGCTGTAGGCCATTGGGTCAGGAGTTCATCACACTGAAATTCCCTATTATTGAATTCGAATTTAATGTGGTTCCAAACCATCAAATACAGTAATGCACGCCCTAGCTTCTCCTGTACGTTGTACACAAAAGTACTAAACAACTCCCTATATTGATTTCGACCTGCTCTTGAAGCCTACACAAAAGTATTAAATAAAACCTTGTGTTAATTTTTGACTGGTCTTGAAGTCTGCTACTGTTCAACCATGGAAGTCACATGACTTCCAAGTAAACGGTTTTCATCTGACATCACCTCGTTTGCTCTCAATTAAAATTGAAACCGGCGGAGGGTCCACAAATTATGCTTGTTAAACACATAAAAATATCTTATCAGTAAATTCCACGCAAAAAGATAAGTAACTTGAGAGGATTTGCAGACCATTGACTTGAGCTGGCATACTTCAATAATGCTCATAAAATTCAACTATCTTTGAACCTGGCGCATTGTGATGAATCCAGTGCATATTCATCATGTCAAGAGTATCATATTCTTAATGAAGAATAGACAAACAAACACAAGTCTCACGGGGAAAGAGAGAGATACAGAGCCTGAAGAAAATAGTTGAAAGTGATGAGCACTTTATTTATAGCCAAGAGAAAACAGAGGCTAAGGTTACATGTATAGGTATGATCTAAGTTGTTGGTGTTACAGGAAAAAAAAAAGTTCCTAAATGAAACAAAACTACAGCCAAGTTCTGCTAGAGACACTGATCCTCTGAATACACGTTTGATAATTACAATTAGATTTACATTTATGACAACCAAGGTAAAAAAACACAACTGCAAATGAAAATCAAAGTCATTAAAGTTTCATCTCTTTTGTGAATTGTTTAAGGATCTTTGTGAGCCATCAAAAAGATCCAAGAGCAGTTCCTCCAGATCATCCACAGTATGCCTGATGTACTTATCACTGACATGGTTTCTGCCAAGAAATGTTCGATACGCATGGATTACTTTAAGTGAACTTGAAATCCGCACATCTTCCTTAAGCTGAGGATCCGGGATAGACCATTGTGTCTGGCTTTTGTACATCTCGTCAAAAGCAACACTGAAGCGCCTGCACCTTTCATTGGGAGTTGCCTTGAAGAGAGAATTAGAATCAGAGCAATCCCTGATAAAAGAAAGGATTGAACACCAGGTGGCTCTCTGATAGCTTGTTTCATGTTGCTGAAACTTCCCATTATGCTTCCGGATCCATTCATCTCCAAAGAAAAGCCTGAGGTCAGAACCCTTAACCTTTTGGACCATGTAATGGATGTTATTCATTAAAAAGATATGCTGCAAAGGTTCCTCTTTGTATAATTTGGATTTGTCAACAAGATTGCCTTCTAGAGCAGATGTGACCGACCGAAGGTGACAAGCCAAGGGACAACAAGCAACTGAAGATATGTCTTGCTCGTTCTCTGACTCTACAACTTGATTTGGAGAATTGATACCTTGGTCCTCAAGAAGCACATTAAGGGTCTCATCATAAATGGTGAGAGTCTTAATGTAATTCATAACATACCTTGTGAGAGGGTGAATGCCGCCCCTTGGAAAAGGTTTGACTGATGTGTTAGAAACAATGGCATTCTGAAGTTCTGAAAATGTTTCCCTTACAGAGTAACCCAATTTCCTTAGAAGCTCATGGAACTCAATCCTAATGTAAGAACCAGACTCTTCAAACAATAATCCATCAATATCTGAGAGAAGATCATCCAGAACCTCATACATGTCCAGCAAGCGAAACAATTTTTCTGGCTGAACAGAACCCATTGCTACAGCTTCCCCAAAATTCAAGAGGGACAATAATGATGGCTTGGCAATCTCAATAAAGTAAAATGAGCGAATACTTCCAAACTCTTCCAAGATCTTGCTGCATAGCTGTTTCTCACTGGCAAGATAAATCCGGATGATTATCTTCATAGCCCAGTTCCATTTCTTGATCTGACCACTCAAGGTACTCCACTTCATTTTCAGCACATCCTCGATGCCGAATTTTTCTATTTCAAGAATAACAAAATATTCATGTGATGCATCTTTCCGAGCACCAACAAAAGCCTCGCAGAATTCCTGATGATAGTTGGAAGCAAACATTACATTTGCAATGGTCTTTAGATCAGGAATTACATGAGGATTCACCAAGTCCACAATATATTCCCCAGATACACTGCCACTGTTAAGTCTCCTGGATGAATCTGATGATTCATCCTCAAGTGAAACAAATGACTCATCATAAACAACATCCTCTCGGCAAGAATGAAAAGACACATATTCAGGCTCAAAGTATTGTTTATGATGAACAAGAATGTGGATTAGCTCTCTTTCAACCCTTGACATTGCCAGATGAACTACACTATTAGCTCGATAATGTAGTTCTTTCAGCCTCCCACTTCCATTCACTGACAATCCTCCTAAACTTTTAATCAATGTCTGAATTTCATGAATAGCTCCTAAATACTGGGATACTTCCCCTGTACCAGTATCCCATATCATTGTTTGATTTGACTCCCAACTCAAGATCCTATTCTCAGCACGATTGAACCGCTCCTCAACCTCAATGAATCCGCGACCACTGCTTTCGTTGTTTCCAGCCATTAAGGACAAGTGTACATCAAGATCAGCTACAAGTTTCCTGATGTCATCGCTCAAATTCTTAGTTGCCCCTAACGCCTTCAGAATGTGGTAAGCTGCAGTGACCAAATGGTGTTCTCCTTCTAGGTTTGGGCTCATGGACTGGTAACCAGCCATAACATCAAATAGTTCTTGAAACACACAATCAAGGCTAAGCCTTACACTCTTGAGGAATTTTTGCCCAACCCCCACCTAGTTTTCTTAGAAGATACAATTTTGACCAGATTGAGGAGATGAAACTACAACAAAGATCGAATTTAACAACAAAAGCAGAAATATCTATCAAGTGTTTACAAATTGGCAGATTCAAATTAGGATTTTATTGTCAAACCAGGCTATTCAAGCCAAAGATAGAGAGAGAGAGTACCCAAAACACAGATACTTTTGAGATGAAATATAAAAGGCAGGCCTGAATCGGAACCCTTGAGCTTGAGGAAAATAGTAAACTGTGCAAAAGAATTCAAAGAAAGAAACAATATGAACTAAGAGGTGAAACTTTTTCCAGCAGGAATCATTATGAACATCAACATGTACATAATTAATTCTACAGAATATAAGAAAACTAAAAACTCTTAATAGAACATAACAAACTGAATTTTTTTTTTTCCTTTTTCTTTAGGGATGATATATACAAGTAAAACTGATCAAAACTGGATAAAAGTAAACAGATAAAATATCAAAACTCAAGTCTTCTAGCTAACAACAGAAAAAAAAAAAAAAGTATAAAAACAACACAGAATCAAATTTCAACTCAATCCTCCAACATATAACACCCCAAGATCAACTAAACCCACGATAGAACACCATCAAAGAGAGAACCGATGCTAAAACAAGAAGATAAGAAGTGGAAAAAACAAACTCACAGAAAATTGGACTGTGGGGAGAGGCAAAACTGGGAGAAGAGAAAGAAGCAAGTGAAAAGTGCAAAAGTAGAATTTAAAAACAAAGTAGAGTTTGAAAACTATAATCAAAAGAAGGAGAACCTGTAATTTCTTGAGCTTGGAAAAATCTTCAGTAAACGCAAGGCTTTTCTCTGTAGTTTCTCGTTGGCCAAGCAGCAGCCAAGTTTTGTCAACCCCATGTTAAATATTTTAGTGTATTTTATTATGCTTTGGACGGTAGAGTAATAATACAAATGAGTAGACGACAACATGCATATAAATACTGTTAGATGAGTCCTAATCTTGGCCGCGATGTTGGCGAGGGACACTGCCAAATGGTGCAGCTGCAGATGAACTGGCCAACGTTATCCATCCTAGTCCTAGCATTAATATACTGTAATATGTAATCGTCTTCTTCTGGTCTGCTTTAGACTCATTTTTTGGCTGATATAATAAGAGATTTGAGTATGACAAAACTCTATTGTTTATGTTGAATGAAATTAGATACTTGGCATCATTTTTTAAATATTCCTTTTGCGTCTAATCTTTACTGTTCTAACAAAGTGTTAATACCTCGTTAGATGTTTATCTAGCTGCTCAATACGTGCCTCACAAAGTATAAAGTTAAAATTTTACTTAACAACGATGGTTTAATTGATTAAACAATAAAATAACATAAAGTTTTTATTAAAACTTAAATAGTTCCGTTAAAGTTGGTTATTTTTTAATCGAGAATGCATTAAAATGAGTTCATTTTAACATAATTTATGTTACGTGAGTACTATTATGAGTTGAGTGATGTTATACTCATAAATTATTTATACATACTCACAAAATATAATTAAATTATTACAAATTATTAACCTTAATTAACATAATTACATTTTAAAATTCCATTCTCGATCATATTACGTCACAACATTATGTAAAATGAGTTTGTATAAAAAAATATTATTCTTATAAAATATTACAACCTAGAATATCATTAAATTTCTAACTTTAACGTTACAACTTACACTTTATATTTTAAGGTAAGAATTATATTGCACATAGAAAATCAAGTGGAAAATAAAAAGTAATTTTTGTCAAATTTTATTATATTTTCTAGGTATTACTTGGTACTAAAATCATCTTTTTTTTTTTTGAAGAATAAATTTATTTCATGAAAAAAATATCAAAACTCTAAAATTTAAAGTCAAAATATTTTATCAATTAATATTATTGTAAAAAAAACATAAATTTTATCTTGAATTTTAATATGTGTACTCATAGTCTAATACTATCCTATAACTCTTTTCAAGCAGTTTAACAGGAGAAAATATAAAATAGCATATAATATTAGACAGCCCAATCGGCGAGTGCCAGCTCAAGAATCTTAATTAATTTGGTCTTAATTTTGGATTTATTTTTTATTAAAATTAAAACGTGGTAAGGTGTAAATTATTTTTTCATAAAGTTTTTTTTTAAATAAATTTTTATTTCAAGAGTTAGGTGCAAGAGTAAGACTTAAGTAAGCAAACGTTTCTTATGAGTTTAGTTACATAATTATTTTTTAAAATAATAATAATAATGATGAAATTATAAAATATAGAAAAGTTTACTTGACAATAAAAGTCAAGAAATGCAAATCTTTTGTGAATTCAAGATTTGTGTGGATTGACCTTTTGTTACGCAGTAGAAAATGATTTTGTTTGGCCGGCAAGAAAATGTTGACACTAATAATTTCCAAGAAATTGTAACTATTCTCGTTCTTTGACTCAATTTGATATTCAATGGTATATGAAAAAAAAAAAAAAATTAATACTTCTAGAATACTAGTGGAACCATTCAATGTAATTTGTATAATTCGAAGCGTGGATATTTTTATTATTCGATTAATATATTTTTATGATTTATTGAAATGGTATTCTATAAATTTTTTTAATTATAATACAACGACTGGTTTGTAGCCGAGTGAATGTTGAAAAAGATAGTTGAGTGTGCAAAATAAAATGAATAAATAAATAAAAATATTTTATTGTTATGTTTGACTTCAGAAATTTGGAATTGAAACTGACTTCAATTTTAATTTTATTTTTATTTTTAAATTAAATATTTAATATAAATAAGCATTTGATTATTTATTTATTAAGTTTAAGAAAAAATAATAACGAAATTAAATATTACAAAAATTTAATTAATCAAGATTCAAGACCCAGTAGAAGCCACCACTGGTGGTGGCTACCGGCAATGATCGCCACCAAAAGAATTGCGAGTCCTCATCTAGACTATTAGTAGAATTATCTATCTTACCGGAGAAATAATTTGGCCAAAAACGACAATTTGAAATTATGCTTTCGCTGTCGCCGTCGCCGTTGTCCAATGACTACGAGTGATTGTACATCGAACTATCCATCTACACAATTATCGTCATCAATCCAGATTCCAATCGACGTATATGAGGAAATCAACTTCGTCGTAGCCAGTTGCTTCATCTAGATTCAGTCAGAATTTGCCGGTTATCAGGTGTCGTCGAATAAATCTTCAAACACCGAGGATAATGGTAGCCACTGTGTCACCTGACATGCTTTTCTGCACTCGCTGGATTCAGAAGTGGTGATCGCGTTGTTGTACTTTCATTTTTTATGGAATAAATATTTTTATTAAATAATTTAATTAAAAATTATTAGTTGAAACATTTATTTTAAATCATTGTTGTAAAATTTTATTGTTTCTAAAATTGTTTTTATGAAAAAATATAATTTAATTTAGTATAAAGATAAAATTAATACAATAATTATGTAAAATAATCAAATTGGAGAGAATAAAATAAAAAATAACTAAAATTTCTTAAATTTTGATTTGTCTAATCAAAACATGTTAATATTGAGCTCATAGATATTGGTATGTTGTTTGTTGGCCCTTTATGGGCTTACTATCTACTGTATTTGGTTAGTCTGTTGGCTCATAATGGGCTAACAAGTAACGAGCCAATATCTATTAGCCCAATAGTGACCTGTTTTGATTAAACAAATCAAAATTTTTAAAATTCTGATTATTTCTTTCATCCTGTGTTTGATTATTTTTACATATCCCCTTAAATTAATATTTACCAACCCTTGATATATAATTGATCTAATAGTTAATATAAAATTTCAAATAATAATAATAAACACCTGATTATTTAATTAAATAAAAATAAAAAATTTTACTCTTGCTTGGAACAAAATATAGAGTGATTTAAAGTAGCTATTCACAAAAACTATTAAGTAGCTCCAATGCTTCCTCACAACTCTTAGCCACGCTCAGACATAGTTCTTCGCCTTCAAGCTTATTCGCTTATGTGCTCTCAAACTCTCAAATCTCACTTACGCCTGCCTCATTTTCGACCATCTCATCTCCCTAAACATCTACCTCTACACCG
>JANKKB010029600.1:0-17645 GCA_026225775.1 Bursera palmeri | reverse complement strand
GCAGCCTTTTCGCTCTTTGCTGCTGTTGGCTCTGTGAAGTTTGCCTCTGATCAGTATTGATGGCACTGAACATATACATTGATTTTCTACACTTTTTGTTGTGTTAATTTGACAGTTGCTTTCCCTCGGTGTGTGACCCTATATGGATAATAATATATAGCACGTTTGATTATTACTATTATTAAACGCTAATTAATCATTGTTGTAATCTAAAATTAAGCTGTTTTTTTCTTGCTAATTTACTTTATTTTATCTAAATCCAGTTCTACATATGCTTGATTCATATTATAGTTTGTCATTTCTACCTCAATTTGCTAAATCTGGCACAAGCAATAAGGTTTGTGATAAATAAATTTCATGATCAGAATTGTAAAAGTGTATTCCACCATTATATATCGAAATAAATAACAAAAAAAAAAAAAAAATTAGTTCAAAATAGAAAGGGTTCAATGAGGAATGCCAAAGTTTAATGAAAAGAAGCCTCCAAATGCCAAAATTACAAATATATAATCCAAGTCAATCCTGAATTTCTAAAATTACAAATAATCAACTACCAACCACAACGGCCCAACTGATTGATGGGTGGATCATTTAGTTATAATTATTCTTTTAGGATAATATAAAGACATTGCTCAAATCTTGAGAAATAACGAGAGGATAATAGCTAACGGTGGACTCATAACAAACTCAACATAACTTACAGCCTAAAATAACATTAAATAATGTAATTAGAAACAATGGATTTGTGAATAAAGGTAAACTATACCAACTAAAATTAGATTTGTAATTACAAAAACAGATATAATTTATAGTGAAACTAGATTTTAAAAATTTTACAAAAATTGCTTAGAATCATCAATATGTCATATGTTAACTCATAAATAACCGAAGAGTTTCAAAACCATCAAAGCTTCTTGTCTATTCTCTTCACCATTGGCTAATGGGTGAGTGGAAAAATTATCCCACGATTTCTCAAAAGCCCCTTGGTCGAATTCTTTCCAAGACAAAACTCTCTTTTTCACATCTAAAAGTGGAGCAAAATTCTATATCATGCATGCATTCATCCTTCGATCTTAGAGAAATAATTTCTCTTAAGTAGTTTAAATCCTATTAGTATTAGACTTAGGTCATTCAGCCATTTTAGTGAATTATTAAAGTAAACTAAAGGCTAAATTAAACTAAATGAATAAAAACTAGAACTAATCATAATCAATAAATGAACAACTAAGGCACATGAGCTAACCTAGTTATGCAGTATGATTTTCCGGATTAAATATGAATAAATTGATAAAATTGAACATGTGACAGCAGAATTCCTTAATGTATTTGTTACCCTATTTCTAGGTTATAACAAGTCTATTTCCATTTAACAATCTTCTTTGTTTCTATGCATAAAGCTCTATGAAATTCTCAAATTCAAAATATGCAATCTTCTTTGTACAGGTTGTATGATGAAACCGAATATCATTTCTAGTTGGTTTAACCTCATGGTGTATGATTCAAATGTGCTTCCCTAATTAATCTCTTTTTAATCTCAGAATTCGGCATACAAACACATGAAGTGTTGATCAGACATTGACAAGCATTAAAATCATAATAATAAACTCAATCATAATTCAAAATATGCAATCCATAACATAGATAATCAGTTCATTGAATCAATCACATAGGATTGGCCAAACCATGACCTTAGTTTAAAGGAAATTAGTTCATCTCGATGGAAGGAATAACAAAAACCCTAAAGAAAACATTGAGATAAAAAATAAAACCAGAGGAATGAAAATCTATAGATTTTGACTTTTAGATCTCTTCTCCTTCTCCAATTAATGAATCTATGTTTCTGGGTCAAGAGAGGAGTCCTCCATCTCTTTTTTGTCTCTCGCTAACTTCTAAGCATGTCCCCTTTAAATAGTTTATGAAAAATAGGGTTTCCTGGGCAATTTCAGAAGTTTGCAATTTTTGAAAGATCGGACGAGCATCGCAATGGTGGCTTTTTTGAGCGCCATGGCACTCAACTCTCTATCTCGCAACGCTGTGGCGGTGGATTTGTGTCACGATTCGAAATCTCTTATACCGGAACCCCGAGGGTGTGAACTATGCAAATAATATAAAACAATTTCAAAACCATGCATTTATCTATAGTATATATATATATATATATATATATATATATATATAACATAAATTTTCATATAAATCTTNTATAGTATATATATATATATATATATATATATATATATATATAACATAAATTTTCATATAAATCTTCATAAATCTTTTACATATTATTTGAAATACATAATGCATATGGTTGGCCACCACAAGGCCTAACACTCTAATCACACCTGGAGTGTTTTCCTTAGGCTCCATAACAACTGGGCCACCACAAGGCCTAACACTCTAGATCTCACATATATCACCCTTCAACCTTAATTCCTTTGACATGTCCGATTTGACTTTCGTATTCCCATTATCATTACTTTACTAAATGACATTATCCATTCCACCTCCATATCTGTATATTTATTTCTAATTTTAACTCACAATACGCAACATTCACTACCAAGACTTGTTCCGAATTCCACTTCAAAAACCCCATACTTTCGTGATCCAAAACTACAATCACACAAAAAGCATCACATTTCTATTTCTTATTGCGAATACATGGTAAATCTCTATAAATCTCATGTTAAAATCATATACGAGTCTCAATACCACAAACCTAAGTGGAAATGGCCTATTTCTCATCAAAACCTAACTCAACCTATGAAATCAACCGATTAAAATAGAATAGAGATGGGTAGAAGTGAAATCCCTACCTTGGATTGACGATACGTGAAGTCCGAAGCTTTTCTCTCTTCTTTCTCCATCTTTCTCTTTCTCTTTCTCCTCTCCCTTCTCTTCTTTTTTCTCTTCTTCTTCATGCCTCTATCACGTAAAATGAATGGGAGGGGTTAGGGTTTCCTTTTTAAAAATAAAATTTTGGATACACTCGGTATTTTAAAATCTTTAACTACGCAAAAATCGACATCGGCACAACAACGCAACTCGTTTTGATCCTCGACGAGAAACTGCACCTCGACATGGAATCGATTTCATGCCGCAACGTGAAACCATGCCCCGGCGTGGAATAGTTTCATGCCACAGCGCCAACTCTCTAACTTCGAGTAATCGAATTCGGCGTGAAACCGCGCCGCGGCATGAAATAACTCTCTACCCAGCGAGAAACCTTTATGAATTTATCCAACTCTTAACACAAACATTCCCGCAGTCAAACATATATATACAACAATCCAAAAACCTCTCATTTACAACAACACAACTCATTAATAGATACTTGTACGGGAAAACAGAGAAGAAAAAGAAAGAAAGAAAAAAAAAAATTCATTGTTCCAAAAATTCGTGATGATACAATTTGAGTGTTGTAATGTTCACTTTCTTGAAAAAAGTCATAAACACAAAAGTTGTAGCTCTATCTCTTAGCTTTCCAACGCCACAAGAATTATTTCATTTTGACATCAGACAAGATCTTTGTACATAAATACCAAGACATGTTTCTAGAGCAAAAACCAAATTGATGCTTTTTTCCATTTTCTTTACAATTCGCCATCTTTTTGCCTGATTTATTCTCATTCTTTCACGTATCACATAAATAAATAAAAATTAGAAAACACAATTAAAATCAACTAAAACAAAAATAAACAATGAGAAAATAACACTAAACATAAGTAAAAAGGGCCTAAATTATATGCACAAATATCACTTATCAACTAGATTTTAAAAATTTTACAAAAATTGCTTAGAATCATCAATATATCACATTTTAACTCATAAATAACTGAAAAGTTTCATAACCATCAAACCTTCTTGTCTCACCATTGCCCAAGACTTCGCAGAAGCCCCTTGGTCAAATTCTCTCCAAGACAAAACACTCTTTTTCACGTYTAAAAGAAGAGCAAATTTGTATATCGTGCATGCGCCCATCCTTCGATCTTAGAGAATAATCTCTCTTAAGTAGTTCAAATCCTATTAGTATTAGACTTAGTCATTCAGTCAATCTTTTAGTGAGTTAGATAGGGGACCTAATGGATCCAAATTAATAATCCATAAACCTACAATTACAATGAACTCGTAATTATGTTTGGGCTTGTCCCTTAATATTTATTAAGTCACTTCACCATAACACAACACTGCACTCTTAGATTAAATGTTAAATAATTATATGAAGCTTTTAATGATTTAATCAGGTTGATCCATTTAACATAAACTATTCCACACAAATACACCCAATGCAATGTCGTAATTAGTAAGGTGAAATTACCATATTACTCTAGTTACGTATTTACTCCTCTTAAGGTATCAATGTAACAATGCTAATTCGTTAATGTAGGTAGGGCTGAGTTACAGTACTTAACATCATACCTCATTTCGCTTGATCTTGTTCAATGCCCTTATATAATTGTATATGCACTAGTATTTCTATCCGAAGTCAAACACTTGAATGACTTAAGATTCATCATTGCCATTTAGATAGACAACCCTATAAATTGGTCCACCTTTGCTTACAAATTACGAATTTTTTTATTTTTTTGATTTAAAATAAAGAATTATGTCGCCCACATGTGAACTACTTCCCACGAGCAATTTTTTATTACTAAAAACAAGTCATGAAAACTTTTTTAGATGTTGCATAGAATATAAATAAATTATGGAGTAAATTTATTTTCTAATAATGTCACGATCAAATCAAAATTAATTAAAACTATTTTCTAAGGGTACTATACTAACAAAAAACTTGATGGCCAATTTACGATTTGGCAAAGACAAATAATAAATGTAAACAACTTAGCAGTGTAACTTGGTTATTTGAAGAATGCCCCAGATATATTTGTTGTACCTAGTCGATATTGTGATATGAATCTTCTAATTTCTACTAAACACTATCATTGTCGCTATCAACCTAGATTTCACATGCAAAAGTTCACTTCATTATCAAACAGAGGTTGGTAGAAACAACCACGGTGAAATTTGATTTATTAACCTGCACTTCAGTTTTAAAAGTTTCGAGTCCTCTGAAGGATTCTTTTCTATACCTTCTCAATTTGGCAATTTCGCATTTTTCTATTATTTACTTTGTGTCACAAACAGACACTCAGCAAGTCTTGGTGTTTAGCAGTTTTCTTGTTTCAACAACATTAATGCCTTAACAATGTTGTAGCAAAATCCTGGATTTGATTTTAATAATAATTATTATTATTAAAAAAAAAAATCTGGCAGTAAAGGTGCAAAGGAAAGTGTGAAGTTACAGAGTTGGAAGTCAAGAATGATTAACCCAATCAAAATATAGAAAAGAGACAACGCAAAGAAGGATCAAATGAATCTACAAGAATTTGATTCTAAACAAAATTCTTCACCTCGCTTGCCGCCTGTAATTTGAGTGTTCATCTAACATCACTTTCTCACACTTAGCAAATAAAAGAACCTCACACCGAATTAAGATAAAACATTAGTCACAAACAACAACAATAATAATTAGGGTAAAGCTATTTGCATCCAAATTATTACTTAAAACACTCAATTTCTCTTTACAATACATCTATAAAATTTTAAAACTAATTTATTTATTTATTATATCAGAGGTTAGTAGTATTCAGAAACTGAATTGATTAAATTTTTTTTCAACTGCATTCTTATATATATATATCTACAGATCGATTCCACTGAATCCTGTGCAAACAATCAGGAGCTGCAACGTTCTAGTGGACCTGTGTAGTTAATAAAATGATTTCACATTAACAAGATTTTTATTTCTAACTATATGGGGTTTATTATCACATTATTAAAAACAAAAAAAAAAACAAAAAAAAATGCAGTTTATTGCTACTGCACCACTGGAATGTCTACCTTCTCGTTTATCAAAAAAATTAGAAGTTAAGAGTTGGAGTTTAGACTAGTTTTTGAATGGGATAAAGAAAAAATGGTTTTTTGTCAAGACATTGTTTCTCCTTATTGGTAAATTATTTCATAGATAATTTGGTAATGAAATTATTTTAAAATATGGGTCTTCTAAGTATTATCAGAGGTGCAAATAATAATCTCACCCCAACAATAACAAACTATATATATATATTCCAAAAGTAGCCCCAAATCCAAGAATAAATTTTCACTCTACGTTTTCTATGCTAAATAATCAACAAATATCATACACAACTATTGACAGATAAAAAACCAATAAAGAAAATAAATCTCGGCAAATAATCCTCTTAGCCTATTTTCCACCTTATTTCTAATAAATTCCCTCCTTTGGCTAAAAGGATGAGTCAATGCAATGTCAATAAATTCATTTGCATAATCAACTCACTTTAAAACTTCATAGCAACTGAGTTGCCAAGCATAAGAACTTGAGTTTGTTTTAAATATTAGTGTGAGAAAATGTCAACTTATTTTCTGAGTTTTATTCCTACATATACATGTATATATATACACACACCAACCACTTTCTCTCTCACACACCCATACCTCTACACATACACAGCACATGCACACCCATTACACACCCATACTTCTACCCATTACAGCACATGCTATACACTCTGTAACACACATGCTATGCACTCTGTAACAATTAGGACTAGATATAGAGAATTGCAGCAGATCAACGGAGTAGCTTTACAAGTAACCACGATGGACCAAACAGGTAGATTTTGTGCTTAAATATGGCACTTTCATTTTGAATCACCTGATTTGGTTTCTTTCTAGACTTTCCAAATCAAACTAATTTAAAGTACCACTAGACATTTCTAAATCATCAGATCAAAATAATTTTCAGATACAAACATCTCTTAGGTTTGACCATCCCTTAGCTTACAATATATGAATTTCAGGCTCACAATACGACTGATCCGTTACTAGTCAAATGCTTATAACTAATCAACTTCAAGCAGCTGAAACTTAAGGCAACATGTATAGAAGCAATAACTTCAAACACTTTATTGAACTTTATTATTCTCATTATCTTAATAATACAACATGAATCTGAACATATCCCATGGTTTATCTCACTCTAAGATACAGCCAATATCTTAGGGCTAAGGATGCTCATAAAAAATTTGACAAAAAGAAAACAGACAGCAAGCATTTAAATTGACAACATACGAAAAAGAACTAACCAATAAACTTATCAAACGGTATCTGATAAAGGGAAGAGCTTTTCTAGCTTGTTATTAGAGAGAATTCTGTTGGGGTCCAACTCCTTTCGGGCTTTATTATAAGAATCTACTGGAAAACGTTTTCTTAGCCTTGCTTGTAGAGCTGCAAGCTCTTCCTTCTCCTTTGGAACCTGGACATAATAATATGGAGAATTAAATAAATATAATTGACATACTAAAGAAAAAAAATAGCAGCTTTTTCAGTACAAACTTCTTCTAAAAGAATAATACTGGTACTACTCTGCTAAAGCATCAGTTTAGAGTTACTTAACGACCTAACTTCAGTACCAAACAAAAGGTTCATATAATAGTATGACTCCAGAAAGAATTATTATAAATAAATAATGTTTGGTTTCCCGCCGCTAATTCCGCAGCATAGAGAATATAAACCCATACAGGAAATTTAGAATTTCATAAAGTTATTAGTAATTTCTCACAAATAGAGTGTGATTAAACTTAGACAACACATAAATCTTAATACCATGTAAGCCTTGTAGGATCACTCCTTTTTATTTAAAATTTGTGACAGATTAGTTAAAAGAGTAAATCAACTATGCAAAATTAAAAAATACCTCAATCTTAGCCCAATGTTCATAAGCAGAAAATTGATCCCACAACTGTGTTTGAGTCAATTTCCTGTAGTGGAAGAATTCTTCTGTTATTTCCTTTCTCTGGCGAGCATCTGCCGTGGGTAGGTACATAATTATGCCAACCTGATCCAAAATTGAACAAAAAATTGTGGAAGGACGTAAATCATTTGTTTCATTAACAAAAACAACAAAGAATACCAACAATCCATCACAAAACACAAAACGTGAAGCCGTTTGTAATCAGTATGATAAAGACATGAGACCATATACAAAAGTGCCAAAAGTTCTTATTTTTGGAGAGGATCAAATCCAAAATACAATGCCTTATCTGGTTTATATTGTTAACCAGAGCCATTGCATTATGCCCCTATCATATTCTAGCATATGCTTGTACATTAGTCACAAGTAAACCCCACAATTGAGAAAACAAAATTGAGTCTAATTCTTTTGATAGTGTTAAGAATCAAATTTCATGACTTTTTCCCAATTAAAGTATAAACAAATCCAGAAAAACTGAAAATAATTCGAAACTTGGTCATTAATTACTACTTCAAAACAGCTAAAAATCAACAGAAAGCATCAATTTCTAATATTAAGTCCAAACTAAAACCTTATAACACATAAAAAATTCTCCATATTAAATTTTCCCCTAAACCACAAAACTCCTAGTCTAATAACTCTGGGAAAATATAAAACAAAAGAAGGAAGAAACATAAATAGAGGAAGAAGAAGAAAAACAAAACAAAAATTAAAAAAATAAAAGTAAAATAGAAAGAAATGAAAGCCCCCTCGATATAATTGATTCCAAGGCGAAAGGAAAGAAGGAAAGAACAAATACAGAAAAAACAATGAAAATAATACAAATTACCCACCCATGAGAAAATATCATCCTCAGCTGAGCTATAAGCTGGACTCATGGGGCTCTGACTGCATCTCGACCAGCGCTGCTCTATGGGTGCGGGTGCAGGTATCTCTTCCTTCTCTATCAGCTTCTTCAGCTCATCTATATATTCAAGGTCTTTCATGCTTGGTTTGGCAAGGGTTCCAGCAGGAAAGCAAGTTTCTGATACCCATTGTTGCCCACCACAATCAAAGCCCAAAATCTCATCAGCCCATCCAACTCTGTATCCCTCTGACTTCCTCCAGAACTCAGCCTCAGCTTGATTAACCTTTATGACATGTTCTTTGTTTAGAGGATCAAGTGCAAGCAGTTTATCTCTTAACTCTGTAAATGAAAACTCATTTATGTCTGGTTCATTGTCATCCGAAGATTTAGCTGTGATTTCATCAGCTCTGCAATAAACTAAAGTAAGCAGTTAGTTGACTAAAATAAACAAATAATACAAAAAAAAAAGGATAAACTTGATATTGGATATATGAGGTAAAGCTTTAGTTTCCCTAACATCTGGAGTCGGAAGTTTTGTATTTGTAAAGTCAAAACAAAGATGATTAGTAAATAAAATGAATGAAAGATAAGGGGAAAAAAAAGACTGTAAAATGATAATAACAAAAAGAAAAAGTTTAAGATGAACAAATTGAAATGAGATGGGACCAGAAAAAATCAAACTTAATAGCTAATATGACAAGCAATTTCCAATCAATAGTTAAAAAAATGTCTCAACTAATAATTACAGTGGGTATTTAGTGGCCTTAAAGGGCTTTACTCAGCCCAACATTCTGATTTTCAATTAAAACTAGAAGATATCAAGTAATCCTTATATCAAAATAAGTATATCCCTAAAACAATTGCTTTATGGATTCCTATATCCATAAAACAATTATTATCTAAGGTACATAACAGTTATCACATCAGCAAATACTCCGACACACTTATAACTTTATTGTTGGTAAGTTAAATAAATACACATTGGGAAGAAGGTAGGTGTATGCATGTGCTAGAAAGAGAGAGAACAGCTGTACCTATACTTTGCGAGGGACTCTCTATAGAGGTCTCGAACATGTTGTATAGCTTCATCCGTGGTATATTTTGGTTTGAATTTGGGTGGACCTCTCCATTTTGAAACAGGGTTGCAAGTCACAACCACAACAGAGTCTGTATATGGAATATAAAGGTACTTAACATGCTTATTCTCAGATAGCAATTTCCTGCAAATAAAAAGGAAATCTTTAAACTTTTAAGAAGCAAAAAAAAATGCTCCATCAATTGTCGTCGGATATAGAAGTACGTCATGAGAGCAAAAAAGGACAACCAAAACAAAAAAATGGAGGTATCTTCCAACAAGGTCAATAATCCACTTGCAAATTGCAAAACTGTGACAAACAGGGGAGATTGCTCAGAATGGAAGATTAATGCAATTACTTGTGATTTTTCTTGATATCTTTTATATTTGAGATAGAAGTGTGCTCCACAAGTTCTTGTCTCTCAACACACTGAAGGGTGACTTCTGCAACCACTCCAAGACCCCCAAGACCACAACGAGCTAGATAAAAGAGCTCTGGATCTTTCTCTTTTGAGATCTCTATTGTTCCCTTGGCAGGAGTAACCAACTTCATACTGATGACCTGCTCATCAATAGGAGGCAGTTTTGCACCAGTACCATGGGCACCAACCTACTAAGAAACAGACAAAAAATCCGGAGATCAGGACTCAAATATTAGGAAAACATAACATCAGATACATCTTGTAGCCTACTTGTCCGCTTAATGTTTCATTTGCGTTGCTTTCCCTTCTCTTTTATGTACATTTCGTCTCATTCTTTTCTAGAAACCACAAAAAGGTGTCAGAAAACTATCACTTTCCTTAATGGTTTGACTACTCTACGTGGAACATAAGAAACTTCATATATAAGCAAGAAAATAAAGATTCTATTACATACTAACTGCAAAATGCAAATGTTCTTTAAGTCAAACATTTAAAAAACAAAGAGAGGAAGACATCAATCACTATACGCATACTAAATTTATCATATCTATACACACATAGAAACTCTCAATGTTCAAGCTCAAGGAGCAAATTTCCGAGTGTTTGCCATCTTATGATGCGGCTCCATCAGGCCCTTTACCATAATGAACCCAATCCAATGAACATGAATATTAAGTCCTTTGAATTGAAAATGATCATTTTGGAATCAGCAGAGATCACCAGCAATCCGCCGTCCGATAACAAATTACCTAATTTAAAAGTTATTGATTTGAGTTTAAATTAATTTACCAGGATCATTTTGATATTTCACTAACTCATCATAAGGCTTTCAACAGATCTGATCTTGAAATGTAACTCTTAACTTGAAATTAGATATAAACCAATCGTCCAAGTTTTGTACGGAACACTTAAAAACTATTGAATCAATGCCAAACAGACCCTAGATTTGTTGCTCAAATTTCAAACAAGTCTCCTTTATTTTATTTTATAGGAAAAGTAAAGAAGTAACCTGAACAATTCCACCAATTTGCTGCTCTCTAATGGAGGCAAAGTTCTGAAGCGTGAGGCCATGCTCTTTAATCTCATCCACCAACTCCTGCACTCTAATCCCAGCCTGCACTCTCACTCTCTTCTTCTCCTTATCCACTTCCAACACCTTATCCATCAGCGCCAAATTCACCATCCCACCCCGAGCCAGCCCGATACCATTCGGGGACAGCCCAGATCCGACGGGCCGGATCTTGGCCCGCTTCTCATTGGCCTCCTTGACCAACTTCTCCAACTCCTCCATGTTCTCGGGCTGGTGAAAGTTTCGGGTCTGAACCTCGTGGGTGCCGCTCCAGTTGGAGACAGTGTGGAGATCGTCAGGCAAGGGGGCGTAGCGGAAGAGCTGGGCCTTCTTGTGCTTGGCAGATTCCGGAAATGGGAAGGAGTAGTAAGTGGCGGCACCACAGAAGATGAGAAGCGCCGTGTAGCCGAGATATTTGCGAAGTTCGGCATCGGAGGAGGAGGAGGAGGATGAGGATGAGGATGTGGAGAGTGTACGAATTAAAGGGAATGGATCTCTGACGGTGGAAGGTTTGAGGAGGAGGTGGTGGTGGTTGTGGTGGTGGCGGATGGATTGGAGAGTGCGGCGGAGAGAGAGCGATCTAAGCATTTTTCTTGATCTGAGAGTAAGAGTGTAGACACTGAGTGTTCAAGTGGCTGTGGCCGAGAGAGGGTTTTGTTTTGTTTTCTATCATTTTGTCTGCGTCGTGGGATCGTGACATCGTCCAAACTCCGATGCCAGCAAATTAAATTAATAAACAATAATAAATAATAATAACCAATCGGCGCTAGTCATAAAATTTACATGAAATGATACTAGTTAGTAGAGTAGAGTAGGAGGATAGGAGCCTTGCTGGGGATGATGGATGGGCGTTTCGAATGGAGGGACCATTTTTCTTTCTATCTTGATTTTTTCTTATAAAGTTTAAATATAAAATGATACCTCCTCAAATAAATAAATATAAACATAAGGAAATATTATAATTTATATAAAAAATTTATAAATATGACACTGCCCCTATTTAAAATTATTAGGGTTAAGAATAGAGACCACTCCCCAAGTGGCAATTTGAATTAATGAGTCCTACTGGTCCTATCCAAGCAAAGTTGAGTAATACTATACCCTCCAAACTATTTATCAAAATCATGCATACTAAAATGATTTGATAATTATTTTAGACTACTATATTATTCATTATATAATTACAACATTTAATCATGAATGAAATCCCATATTATTTAAGATAAATTTTTAAGAGACTTTATTCATTTAATTATCAATATTTAGAAATTCAAATATGGGTATAATACGATTATTAAACAGATAACACGATATGATACGTTAAAACAAATAATAAAAGATAAAAGAAGGTGGTCTTTTTTACATAAATTTTAACACAAAATTAGATTCAAATTTCTAACTCTTCATTTACATAATCCGATGGATGGGATGATTAATTCATTCACCTGATTCAAATTTCTTGAAGACAAAAGACATATGGCAAGAAATATCTGATAGGTGTTTAGCCTGATTATTGGTACAATTCTATACATGTGTAGGAAAGTGTTGTCAAAAAAACTATAAGTTTAATGAAGTTGGATTTTAAGTGAGATTGTTGTGACCTTTCTAATCTTTCTTGGGAACTTTTCTAATGTATTTAATTATACAGACACTTATTACTTGGAAAGAATACAAATATTTATCATGGGCTAGAAGTACAAAAAGTCATTTACATGCAATGAATTTTGAAAATTATCAAGGAAAGAAACCAGACTTCCTTGCAAGACAAAACAAAGGCGATAAATTTCTTTCTCCACCATTTAACCGAGAATCTAAAGACTGGATATCTCACAGAGGAAGACCCTTTAAATTTATGGAAGAGCTTAAAAGAGAGATTTTTTTCACCATATAAATATTTTACTTCCACAACCTCAACAAGACTGGATCAACCTAAGATTTCAAGACTATTGTAGATTATAATTCATCACTATTTAAGATTACTTCGCAGCTGAAGTTTTGTGGCTAGGAAATGTCTTAGCAGAATATGATCAATAAACTTTTTTAACGTTTCACTCCTCAAATATCATTCTGTAGCAAATATATCAAGAGCATCATTTTTAAAAGTATTCATAGTTGATCACATGACTTATAGTTTCTAAGAAGAATAATGACCTTTTGTTGCAAAATCAATCTTGTCCAACTGGTTCATTACCAATTCTAGAGGCAAATACCAACACCTATAAGAATGGTGATTGCAACTGAAGACGTGGACTTGGATGAGGAAAAGTACCCAAGAATCACTCAAGAAGTGGTAATAATTCTTTTAACCATCAGAACAATACAGATGATCAATAGAAGAGTGGAAGAAAAAGTTCATCTGATGAAGACATATATTTCAGATGTGGTACGAAAAGCCATTGGACAAAGAATTTTCGTACATCTCAACATTTAATGAACCTTTATCAAGTAGATAAAAGAAACAAAGGGAAGAAAATTGAAACTAATTTTCTTGAAAATTCAGATAAAATGAATGCCACTAATCTTGATGTTGTAGACTTTCTTCAAGACAATAATTGAAGCACTGAATAAACGAAAGTTTTTATCATTTTTGTTTATATCTTTAAATTACTTTTTATATTTTTTTTATTATCTTTTGTACTGCTTTATATGTGTATAATATACAACTTAAATTTTTTTGATTCAATTGGTCAATGTAAAAGATATAGATAAACTCATCTGATCATCTTGTAAAGTGGTAGACTTTTTTTTCCTTAATGAAGGGAATTTGAGTCCTACATTCTCTCAAAGTTTCTATAAGCCCTCGAGCAAAAACATTTTTTTGCCCATGTAAAGGTAATATACTTTTTATCCTAGTAGAGACAAAACCTAGTCTAGTTGAGGCTTAAAAGTACTTTGTCCAATTGAGACAGAAAAAAGGTCAAAGCTCTTAATGAGGTTAATATCCTAAATGAGATATAGGGCGAGTGATTATCTGTTGTCAATGATTGACATAACAAGAAAATATACAATTTTGGTTGAGTTAATTTTTATAAGAACACATGGCCACTTATCAAAGCTTGACTTGTGTTATAGAATTTCATATGGAAACTTGAAATTTATAAATACTGATAGGGATAATATCAAATAGTATCCTTGTGTTTGACCTAATATTAAGTAAAAAGCAAATTTATCATTTTCATCAACTAGACCCCTGAGATTTTCTTTTTTTAATCAACTATTAATTTTAACCCGAAAAAATACATATTTGCCCCTACTAAAATTTATTTTCTTAATTTTAACACAAAAAAAAAGAATAAATAAAAAATAAACAAATTATACTCCCATAATAAACAAATTTTTACTTTTTGGATTTTTATTTTTTAAAATTTTTTAAATTTAAGGAAAAAATTTCAGTAGGAGCAAATATGTATTTTTAAGGGTTAAAATTAATAGTTGATTAAAAAAAGCAAACCTCAGGGGTCTAGTTGATGAAAATGGTAAACTTGCTTTTTGTTTGAAATTAGGTCAAAACACAAAGGTATTATTTGATATTATCCCAATACTGATAGTAAATCCAATTCATTAATGCTATCAATTTTAAAAAACTAGACGTGCATTTATTGATTTTGTAATTACATACTAATACAGTATATCAGATTCTGATTTTTATAGGAAAATCTCTGGCTGTCGAGTATAGTATATTCTTGCCACTATTAGGGGGAGAATCTATTAGAGAAACATTAATTAAGGGGAGCATTTTAGACACATGTACATTATATTCTTTTTCTCTTAGCTCATGTTTTGTCACACTGGGGTTTCCTGATAAGGTTATTAATGAAGCAGTTGCAGTTTAGCGCATTTTTAGTTCAGCATATAATTGTACTTCCTTTTTAAGGTTTTTATTCCACTGGATTTTTCCACAACAAAGTAAAATGAAATTATCTAAAAATAGTGAAAATCCAAGAGGGGAGTGTCGTAACATGATGGATTTGCCACAACTTGCTTCGTATACATAATAAGCAATTGAGAATAAAGCATGATGAATCATCTCCACTGATTGCCACTAATCTTGCTCACATTTGTACATTGTCACACAAATAAGAATATTGACACATGGCACAAGTGTTGTTAAATATTATAGGATGAAGGGGGCGACAATGCAAGTATAAATAGAGCTTCCCCCCACTTGAGTTTGTACACACACATAATAAAATCTCTCTCTTGCTCTTTCTCCCTTGTTATTCTCTTATTTTAAATTTCTGCAGTTTCACCCCTTAAATTTTGTTACATTTTATTTTTAGTTTATAAGACAACCAAAAAAAAAAAAAAATCCCACATACAGACCTGCGATCAGATCCTCTCCTTCGCTCTGATGTGGCCATCGTTCAGAATTTTTAAAGAGAGAGCTAAGAAGAGAGATAGAGAGTTTTTTTTTTTTTGGTTAATAATTATGCTAAATAAATTTTATTTTAGAATTTTAAAATTATGAAAACAATCGTCTTTTAATCAAAATCGCAGGAGGTAAATTGTTATTAACCCTTATTTATATCATCAAGAATAAAAGACTATCTAAGAAGTCTCAAGATAATCTTTTAGTGATTTAATTTATAATGATAAGCACCTACAAAAGTCAGTTGCATGAAAGATTTTTCTACCCATTAAAAAGTAATGCTAAAATCCAATACTTTTATAAAAACATCAAAAGCACCTTTGATTGATTTAAAGCAGGTTAATTAGCCTCATGATTCCGATATTCTTATATAAATTTGTATGGTGTGGGAGAAAACAGAGTTTGTCATGTTTTCATGCTATTGTAGGAGTTCTTCTTAAACGTGAAAGAGATCAAAAGGAAGGAAAACAAAGACAGCCTAACAGGTGACGTACAGGAGCTAACGAAAATAAATTTGGTTAGAAACACAACATTATTGCACGAGGCATGTTAAAACTGAAGTGGTCAAGATTTTTCATGTTTTCCTAATAGTAGAACGGGCTAAACTATAACATCTTTTTATTCAAATATGGAATGGTCACTGTCCATTTATTTCGTTAATTGTTAATGGCATATCAAACTTACTATCTATTTTATCTTTTAAGATTAAATATATCATATTAAAAAAAAAAAGTAATTGAATCCTCAAATGCAAGAATTCTCTGGAATTGTCAGCTGGAGTTGACAGCTGAAGTTTTTTTTTTTTTTTTTTTGTGTTTTGGTTGGTTGNAAATGCAAGAATTCTCTGGAATTGTCAGCTGGAGTTGACAGCTGAAGTTTTTTTTTTTTTTTTTTTCTGTTATGCTTGGTAGAATTTGTTTTTGGCTTCTGATATAGGGTTGGTTAGAATGTTTTTCTGGCAAGGCCAATCTTCTTCTCTTTTGATTTGTTTGCCCTTGCATAATTCTGATTCTTTGAGTTTTTCTTTTAAGGAAAAGTTTGGTTGGACTTGACTGTAAAGACCTTCCAGATAATATTGCGAGATGATTTTCAACAAGGTTGATGAAGATGAGACATATATCTAGAAGCTTTGTTTAAAGAGAAACATATATCATATAAAGATTTTTTAAGTTAATTGAGGATGTTTTTGGTATTATAATGGGTATATAGAGTAATTAATTAGATATTGAATTTTGTAGTATGGGTGTAATGAGCCAATGGGTGTTGCCAATTTGAAAATTTAAACAAAACAAGATTTGGATTTGTGGTCTTAAGATATAAAACTACGAATTTGCTTCAAACGATTTCCACAATAAAGTATTTCTAACAAATATGATGCATTGCTTTGATTCTAGGGACCAATCCAAAGGATACTGGAAAATCTAGTTTAGACCCAAAACACACCTAGAGGTGGTTAAATAGGTGTTTATTGTGGAATTAAAATTACTTTTGAAAAACATAAACATGTTTCAGTTAATCAAGTAAGCTGTGAACATAATCAATTGTTTAAGAGCTAGTCATTCATCCAACACACAATCAATCATATAAATACTTAACAAGAAAAACCTGTAAAACAAGTAAACCTGTCCATTCTAGCAAACAAATACAAAATCTCATAAATCAAAACTCAAGCAACTTGTCATCACCATCTATCAGAATACAAAAAGAGCAACTTAATAAAATCATCAACACAAGGGATTTGTTGACAAACAGAAACCTCATCAAGAGGAAAAACTCTCCGGGCTATAGGTCGCCACCATGAATCAATCAACTATAAGAAGAATAGCTTTTAAATTGTGGTTCATTCCAGTACAAAACCTTTGCCACTCAGACCAACAAATGTACAGACTGAAAAATAACCTTTAGACAGCGCTAATCCAGCTCTTCCCTCTAGATCTCTTCTCACAATGACTGCTTCAAGGCCTCAGCATGAACACAAGCCAAGGACCATACCCACAATCACATTAATGCATGGATTTGTCATCTA
>JANKKB010029599.1:14490-26459 GCA_026225775.1 Bursera palmeri | reverse complement strand
TTGTTTGTTGGAGAAGCTTTCTAGCTTATTGTTCTTGTTGTTGGAATTGTTATATTTGTTGTTGAAGTATTGTTGAGGAAGTATTGTGTGTTGTTAAGTTGAAGGGTGATTAGTTAAGTTGAATATTTGTAATGTTGGTGTTGTTTTAGCCTTGAAAATGGTGTGTTTAAGAGGGATGAACAGTAATCCCGAATTTGTTATTTGAGGTGTCAAGAATTCACTCCAATGTGTGTTAAAATGCATCCCTACATGCATCATCAAGGATCTAATTACTTAAAATATCAAATATACTTTTTATCTAAAATTAAGTTAAAATATTAAGATGTTATTTGATATTATCCTATTATTATTTAAACCGCAACACGAGGCCGTTTTGACGTGTCTTGGGACTTAAATAACTCGCACCGTTCTCCAAAGGAGTGGCTCTTCCTGAAGATCCCGCCAATATAATATCTCCACGTGGCAGTTAAGAGATGACAGTTTATACTGTTCAGCAAATTAAATCTCACCAGAAAACTCATTCCCTATCTGCAGCCAAGGCATCCTTGAAAACTCTTTACTACGCTCACTCACCAACAACGTTTTCAAAGAAAATCCGAAACAAACCAAAAAATAAAAATAAAATAAAAACAAAGTTCACACAATCTGCATTTCCACTCTCTAGAAAACCCCTGACGCGTACAAAAATGGTGTGACCACCAAACTCAAAAAGAAGCAGAAAGTAGAAAGAAGAAGAAGAGCAGTACCTTAAAGAAGAAGCCACAAATGGAATACTGCCTTGGAGCTCGAAATTTCGCTGCGATGACGGTGTCGTCTTGCCCTACGTGGCGAAGTCGAAGAAAACCGCTGAGAACCAAACAGACTTTCATAGGTTACCGGTTTACTTCGTTTAGAGTTAGAGCGAGTATCAGTAATGCAGGAAGCGATAGTTGCGTGGCCGTCAAAGAAGATTTTGCTGATGAAGAGGATTATATAAAGGCCGGTGGCTCTCAGCTTGTTTTTGTAGAAATGCAGCAAAACAAGTCCATGGATAAGCAGTCCAAATTAGCAGATAAGGTTTCTCTCTATTCTTCTTCTAACGAAGGTTTAGTTTCAATGGAGCGCTGTCGTTTTTGTAGGATGATATTGTTCTGTTCTTCGTGTTATAGTTTCTTAAGTTTGTTTTTTATTTATTTATTATCTACTTTTTTCAGTTACCGCCAATATCAGCTGGTGATAATGTCTTGGATTTGGTGGTGATTGGTTGCGGCCCGGCTGGGCTCGCTCTGGCTGCAGAATCAGCTAAGTTGGGATTAAATGTTGGACTCATTGGTCCGGATCTCCCTTTTACAAATAATTATGGCGTCTGGGAAGATGAATTTAAAGGTATCAATTACTTTTCATGTAGAGATTTGTTATCCTTCAAAGAGTGACTTGTAATATTTAGATATCTGGAAACTGCGAGTTGTCTTTGTAGTCTTCAGTTTAGTTCTTCATTTGTTCCTTCATAAGGTAAAAATAGTTTATTGTACTTTCAGATCTTGGACTTGAAGGTTGTATTGAGCATGTTTGGCGGGATACAATTGTATATCTTGATGATGATGATCCCATATTGATTGGTCGAGCTTATGGACGAGTTAGTCGACATCTGCTTCATGAAGAATTGTTAAGGAGGTATGAATGTATAAAATTTCCTGATAATATACATGTTTACTCATTATAAATGTAAGTTATAACGGCCATTTAATGTTTGCGTATATAGAATAATCCATATTAATTTCCCTAGGTGTGTCGAGTCAGGTGTTTCATATCTTAGCTCAAAAGTGGAAACGATTACTGAATCTACCAATGGTCATCGTCTTGTAGCTTGTGAACATGATATAATTGTTCCCTGCAGGTATGATGGGGTATTCTTGTGCTATTATTCACAAACACACACACACACACACACACACATATATATATACACATAAAAGTGAGTTAGTTAAACTTTAATCACCTTGCCTCAAACTTCTAATTTATCATTATAGGCTGGCTACTGTTGCATCTGGAGCAGCTTCAGGGAAACTCTTGGAATATGAGGTGGGAGGTCCCAGAGTTTCTGTCCAAACAGCTTACGGTATGGAAGTTGAGGTAGGAGTTTAGGATTTTCTATCTTAAAGTGCTTATACTTTGTTATTGGCAAATAAGTTGATTTTAATATTAGCTCTGTTTTTTTCTCCTTTTCCACTTCTGTTGAAAAATCCTCAGCACAGTTTATTTTATGGTATTATCAATTATTACAGTGTGGTGATGATTATAATTAGCTGTATGCTAGGCTTATGATATTTTTGTTTGCTGATGTGTTGCGGTGTAGAAGTGAAAAGTTGGATTGAAATTTTACGATAATCATTCCTTCCCTAACTCAATGCGTAATTTAAGTTCCTTTGAGCTTCTCTTAGTCAGACGTAAGATTTTGCAATTGTTCATAGCTGCAACTTTTTGATCATTTATTATTATTATTGTTTTGCTACTCAAGGTGGAAAATAATCCATATGATCCAAGCCTGATGGTTTTTATGGACTATAGAGATATAAAAGAAGAAGTTCCATGTTTAGGTGCTGAATATCCAACATTTCTTTATGTCATGCCAGTGTCATCAACAAGAGTTTTCTTTGAGGTTTGTTCAACATGTTTCACTTTGTCTTTTATTCAAAACATTTTATTTGTAACAATGATCTGCAAAATATTGAAAAATATGCTTGGCAGGAAACTTGTTTGGCTGCAAAAGATGGCATGCCTTTTGACGTATTAAAGAAAAAGCTCATGACCAGGTTAGAGAGAATGGGAATTCAAGTTCTAAAAACTTATGAAGAGGTAATCTTCATTAGCAATACTTGCTACCTTATCAGTAATGCATTTCTTTCTTTATTCTCTTTTACTTAAAAGTCAAAACAGGACTTCCACCATTGTGAAAATTTATGTCTTTATAATCATTCATGATAAAAATTCATTACACGTTAGCCTCTTTGATGGCACATATCCCTCCCACTAATTTCGTTTTAGCATTCTTGCTCTCAGGAGCTTCATTTGGTTTAAGGCAATGCATATTGGAACATATAGAGTAATCGACCTAAGAACTTAAGCTCATAAGAAAGGGTCAATAATTGTTTTAAATTGGAACATGCCTCCTCACAGCTGAATGTAATTAATAAAATTGACCTGTGAATTTAGATATACAAATTTAATCACACACAAATGCACAGGGATAAAAATACTGGTCCAACTTGCTTTATGTTATAATATAACTAATAAAATGGTGTTATTTGAACATAACTTAGACAACTTGTGTCTAATACCATATCTAGTAACCATTAATATTAAGATCTTAAGCTCAGAAGAAATATCCCAAAAATTTATAATTAATAATTTGTCAGTATCTCTATGAATGATCACACTACATGGCATCTCATACGCAAATTCCCAATTTTCAACTGCACCGAGAACCTCTGCTCTTTACACTATTTTTGGATGGATTAGCAAAACTTGTGTCTTTTGTTGACTTTGCTTTCTAAGTGTTTCATTTATGTGAAACATGAGTCGGTAATATATTTCTAATTTTGCAATTAGTCGGATGCAAAGAATTTGAGGATACAGTTTATGAATTTATAATGCAGGAATGGTCTTATATTCCAGTTGGTGGTTCCTTACCAAACACAGAACAAAAGAACCTTGCGTTTGGAGCTGCCGCTAGTATGGTGCACCCAGCAACAGGTAAGAAAAGGAGTTAATCCATGTTTTCTGATATATTCAAGCTTAAAGGTGCTAAATCCTTTTTCTATTATCAAACAGGCTATTCAGTTGTGAGATCACTGTCAGAGGCTCCAAAATATGCTTCTGCCATTGCAAATATATTGAAGCAGGAACCTTCCAAGGGTAGGCTTGCTCTTGAAAGAATAAATGAGAACATATCGATGCGAGGTACTAATAAAACTTTCACAGATAGAGATGTTACCATTTTATATGAATAACTCACACGGTAATTCATTCACTTTATATTTTTAAATATAAGTATAAGCAATATTAGAAATTTATGCATTGAACTCAATTTTGGGACATTTCTGTACTTTGTATGAGTATTATTCTGAGAAAATCCTCAATCCATTTATGTTTCATCCCTACAAATATCAATTTAGATAAGAGCACTTTAATTGGTGCTCCTTTTTTGTGAGTTTTCATTGTCTTATCCGCACCTCTGTTGTTCACTCTGTGTTAGTGTTCCTATTTATTAAAATATGTTGCCTGTATATTGTGGAGAGATTTTGTGCTGATGTGGTTCTGCACTATACACGATATATGGGTGAATGCAAAAGTACACTACATGCTCAAATTTTTGTTCCATTATGTAGAAGTTTAAGACACATGTCATTTTAAGGAAGATGCTCTGACAAACATTGATAACTTTATTTCATAATTAAAAGTTGTAAATTGCATACAAAGTGTTTGCTGCCTTATTTATGAGCATTATCTGATATCACTTTTGGCATCTGGATTGTGTTTCACCTTCTTAGCCATTACATTATCATTTAGGTGGATTACAATCAGAACATTTGCATGCTATTGGGGAATTGAAATTTAGTTTTTGATTATTTGCTTTTTCTGCCCTCTTTTTGATAACGTTGATAACTTTATTTCATAATTAAAAGTTGTAAATTGCATACAAAGTGTTTGCTGCCTTATTTATGAGCATTATCTGATATCACTTTTGGCATCTGGATTGTGTTTCACCTCCTTAGCCATTATATTATCATTTAGGTGGATTACAATCAGAACATTTGCATGCTATTGGAATTGAAATCTGGTTTTTGATGATTTGCTTTTTCTGCCCTCTTTTTCTCCAGCTTGGAATACTCTTTGGCCACAAGAAAGGAAACGTCAGAGAGCATTTTTTCTGTTTGGACTAGCACTCATTTTGCAACTGGATATTGAAGGCATTAGGACATTCTTCCGTACTTTCTTCAGGTTGCCCAATTGGTATGAATTAATTCTTTACTTTTCTTTACTTATCCCAGTTTATAATTTAATGATGCTTCAGTAAGTATTATATTTACTATTCAGCATCTTAGACTCTTACATTTAATACACAAGCCCTATGTGAAAACCTTAATTGGTATAATTTTTAGATGTGTAGATGTGGCATCCGATGTCAAAAACCAAATCATTCTCAAATACATATAACGTCAATAAAAGAGTTGAACTCTATCTGTTCCATGCATGGTAGATTTCTTTATAAGAAAAAAAATCCAGCATATAAGGTAAACTATGATTTAGGTTTGGAGATGATTCGCAGATAAATGGCAGATATTAGTTGTAAAACCAATGGAGAAGTACCCTTAGACCCTAATGTTTCCTAGGTATCAGAGTCAAGTGACTTTTCCCACTAAGCCAACCACTTGGGGTTAACAGACTTATATTGGGAGTACCCGTAGTTGACATTATAGAAAGTCATTGTTGACTTAAGAGAGAAAGTTGGATTGCAACTATGATTAGTTGTTTTTACTAAATTAACGTGCCTTAGTGAGCTAAACCTGAGAAATTATTTCTTATAGGGAAAAAAAAAGTAAAAATTATTGATTTGCTTTCCAACTTGATTTTTAAGTAATTAATGGATGTATCTTTTTTGCAGGATGTGGTGGGGATTTCTTGGCTCTAGTCTCTCCTCAGTTGACCTCATTCTATTTGCGTTCTATATGTTTGTTATAGCCCCAAACGATATGAGAAAGTGCCTTATCAGGCATTTAATTTCAGATCCAACTGGAGCAATTATGATAAGAACATACCTCACGATATAGTTAGTATCCCTTGTTTGGTTCTATAGTGGATTGCCACAAGGATCTTGTACATACACGCTATGTATATCTAACCGTTAGTTTAACAAAATCAGGTTGTTTTTTTATGAAAAAAAAATTGAGGTGCAAACCCATAATGTACTTTTTGTTGACCCAAAAAAGTTCAGGTCCTATTGATATCCACTTATTCCTCAGTAGCTATTTGTCTCCTAGTCACTCGACTAGGTAAAACCTATTCTTGTGAAAGCTGAGTTTTAAACGTTTACTCATCAATGTAAATTGTAATTATCCACTTCTCTTTATGCCCTGTTATGAGGCTAAAATTCTCATTGATTATATTTATATATATGTACCTCTCGAAGCAAAACATTACGGCTTACGTTTTTGCTAATACCACCGTGCTGCGATCGAATCTATCTTCTTACCATTTCACTTCTCTCTTACTTTGGCACGCATGAAATCTATATCAAAAATGGTCCCAAAAGATAAAAATTAGGGATTCTTTAATTAGAAAACCAAATTTTTGGGAGTGTCCCGTTTCCACTGCGAATGATAATGGGATAGAGCATTATTAGTTTTTTGAAGTGGAGAAATGAGATTCTTACATACGCTTGTGACTGCTTTTAAGCCTTTGGATTACCTTAACCAATTGCCTTAATCAAGCATCAAATCTAGCGACTAAACAATAATAATAAAAGTAGCACTCAAAAAGGGAATGTGGAAAAGGGCTGATGTCACTCTCCCATGGGTAATTGGTGAGAGCAAATTCAATGGTTCTTATACTGTTGTATGCTTAATTAACATAAAGCATATATACTTTTGTGCTATAAAGTAAATCCTCTTTGGCTTACCAATATATTATATTACCCTCTTGCTTAGGTTTAGATTTTGTCAAGCTTAGATTGGTGAATGAAAATCAAATTGCAGAAGATAATTTTTCTTCCCATTATTCTTCTATCATTTTCACTTAACAAAGACATGCCATATAGTGTCGTTAATATTTCATTATCCAGTTGTATATTTGGGCCAAAAAAAAAATATTTACTTTAAATTAACAAATATACGTTTGGAAAAAAAATTTTAAATATCAAAATCAGGGGATGTGTTAAAGAAGCTTTTAACAGCTAGATGAGTTTTTTTGGACTCTTGGATTATTAATTTTTGACACTCGATGCCTTATAATTTATCGGATATTAACGTTAGATAGCAAAAAGACATTGTCAAACTATAAGATTGAGATTACGATATCTAATTTTTGTATCTAGTCCATTTTCAACTCACCCCTAAATTTGAGTTTACTTTCGAGATTTTACATTATTTTTTAAGAAACGCTTTGTAGATGTGGTGGGGGAAACTTTCAACTAAAACTTTAAATTTTCACCAAATAAAAATACTCTCAAAAACACCTTTAAGAACATGTCAAGATAACATTGGGTGGATTGAACAACTCAACGGAAGTTTAATTCCTTCTATCATATCTGAACTCGATCAGTAACCACTACTTAGATGCTCACTATAACAATTATAAATTTAATAATGTAATTATTTAACCTGGGTTGTCTTGAGTATGGAGTACACATCTCATTAATATAATCACAACATGTAATTCTTTACAAAACCACTTCTTCAGTTTACATGTTAACAGCCTAGAATTTTGTTATATTGTATCTCCAATAACTTTGATATATATGTAATGATTTGTATTTCAATTATGACGCGAATAGCCATGCGTATCCTACATTTTTTTGATTGGTGCTGCTACGGCAGCCATTAGCAAAGCCCTACTAAGCACACCTGCGTTCATCACATTCACTGGTTTATTGAAAAGTTCTAAGTCACAAATATTCCTTACGTGATCCGATTTACACCCCTCTGGTCTATCACCTTCTATAAAAGCCCAAGTAACCTTCAATTTTTTACACAACCAAATCGGTCTGGATCATCCCTAGCTTGTTTCCGCCTCTTGCTGTGTATTCATATGTATAGTTATTCAGGTGAGCGAGGCAGTTGACAGAAGAGAGCGAGCACACATGGTTCTTTTCTTGCATGTAAACTGCCCTTGCTCGAAGCTCTGCGTGCTCGTTTTCTCTCTGTCAGCAGCCACTCTTTCTTTTGCGACTATATATATATACTTCTAAAAGTTAATGTTTTCTGTATAGGGTTTGTGCATGTTCAACTTTTTTTCTTTTTAATTTCTCCCACTTCGAGGGATGATCCCCCTGTTAGCTAGCTATGTATACGGAGTCTTATTATAATGACTTTAACCCAAATAATTTTTCGTTTTCCTGTTTGCATCGTTTATCCTTTGAAGAGATTTCGGATCATCACAGCATACATACTGCAAAAGAGCCTTCTGTCTAGGGTTAACCTTGGAAGTTGTAAGCCATGAAGTTTCTGACTGTTGCACCAGCGCAAGCCGGTTCAACCGCCGTGAGGTTTCTCTTAGTACGCGGTAAGTTTTCTTTTACTTTCCCTTATGTTTTTGGTTTGTTTATAGTCGGATCCTCCTATTCTATTTTAAAATTAATACAGAGTTGAGATCTCTGATGAGTTCAGAAATCTTATGGTAAATTTTATGAAATTTCAGGAGGTTTCTTATGAACTTTTTTATTAATAAATTGCTTTCAATAAATTAATGTTTACAATTATTATCAATACGTTACCATATCTCATCTTATCATTGTTTGCGAAACTTAAATCCAAGCAATTGGGAATTTGCTGTTTGAAAACTTTTGTTTTTATTCAGCTCATTTTAACCCCATATTACTCATGAGAAGTATATAATTTTCATTTTTGTTTCAGAAATATTAAATGGAAGACTGTAATGCTCCAATAATTAATTGGTTGCCATGATATTGAAAAACCTTTTTATGATAATTATTGATCTTTGAGACAATAACACTTTGATACTTAATTCTTTAACTCTTTTCTGGTTTCAATTTAAGTTTAATTTTGTCCAAGAAGGCCTTCATGCATATAATATATGCTCAGGGTGGGGCTATATGAACCCCATCTGTATTCTCCACATCCCTTTCTTTAAATACATCCACTATTTTAAAATTTAAACAGATACATTTTTATTTAACAATTTAATAAATTTAAAACTAAATCAATGTAACCAATAAAAGTCTGAAAGTTTATTATTATTTTTAATAGAAATTATTAACTTTTTAAAAATTTTAATCATGATTGTAATTATAAAAAGAGTTTGTAGAATAACTTTGGGATTCATATAGCCCCAACCATATACTGATTTTCCAGAAGAAAAATATAAATTGAAGGAGAGAAAACTCATGCACAAAAAATTAATAATAATAATAAACAGAATAACACATTAATTATAGCAATATATAAATGATATCTATTATCTCAATATTCTTTTATTAACAATCAATTAAAAGTTTCAAATTTTTATTTACAAAACTCTTCTGTACAAACAATCGACTCAAATAATTGAATGACATAAAATATAATTGAATGAGTGAAAACTAAATATAAATTTAAAAATTAAAATAAATGATGGAATAAATTGATAATCACCTTTATAATAGATTTCTAATACAAAATAATAATAATAATCAAGTATAGAAATGATTAAATAAATAAAGAAAATCGCAAAGGAAAAAATGGTGAAAGATTGAACTGATAAGGATTTTACTGTTTGGAACTTTCCTTAAACGAAGCGAAGAAAAAGGCGATATAAACAATAAGGCAAATGCAGAAGTCTTGTGTCTTCAATTCATACACACTTCTAGTCTGTCTCTCTCTCCATGGACAACAAACAAAAGCTTCACATAGCACTCTTTCCATGGCTAGCTTACGGTCATATTATCCCATTTTTCCAAGTCGCAAAGTTCTTGGCTCAGAAGGGCCATCACGTCTACTACATCTCCACCCCTAAAAACATTCGCTCGATTCATCCACGACTCCCCACAAACTTATCTTCCCATTTGAGCTTTGTTCAACTTCCTTTGCCTAACGTTGAAAGCTTGCCACATGAAGCTGAATCCACCGCCGATCTACCCATTCACAAAGTCCCTTATCTCAAGCAAGCCTACGACATGCTCCAACTCCCTTTAACAAACTTCCTCAAAAGCTCACACGTCACCTGGATAATCCACGACTTTGCCTCTTACTGGTTACCTTCTGCCGCAGCTCAACTCGGTGTTAACTCGGTTTTCTTCAGCATATATGGCGCTTCCACTCTCTGTTTCATGGGATCACCATCGGAGTTGCTCGAAGGTAGCCGTCAGAAACCTGAGGACTTCACGGTAGTCCATGAGTGGATAGACTTTCCTAGTAATGTGGCGTTTAAGCTCCACGAGATGGTGAGTCATCAGGAGTGCATGGACTCGGCGTCTGATTTGTACAGCTTTGGAAAAGTGCTTGAAGATTGCCGAATCGTAATCGTGAGAAGCTGCCCTGAGTTCGAACCGGACGCGTTTACTTTACTCAGTAAACTTTATCAAAAGCCGGCTCTCCCTATCGGCTTTCTACCACCGTCACCGCAAGATGACGAGACTGACCGAAAATGGCAAGTGTTAAAAGAGTGGCTTGACGGTAAAAAGGAGAAATCGGTGGTTTATGTTGCACTCGGTTCCGAGGTGACTCTGAGTCGAGAACTGATGCATCAGTTGGCTTTTGGATTGGAGAAATCTGGATTGCCTTTTATTTGGGTGGTCAAAAAACGTCCACTTGTTGAAGCCGAGATGGGTCCGGATCTAATTCCACCCGGGTTTATGAATCGGATTTCGGATCGGGGCTTAATATGGACGGCTTGGGCACCTCAGGTAAGGATGTTGTCTCACTCATCGGTTGGTGGCTTCTTGACACACAGCGGTTGGAGTTCGGTTATCGAGGCCCTTGGGTTTGGTCGTGTCTTGATTTTGCTCTCTGGAGCAAGTTCAGATACAGGTTTGGTTGCCAGACTGATGCACAGTAGGCGGGTCGGGTTGGAAATAGAAAGAGATGAGGTGCATGGGTCATTTACAGGCGAATTGGTGGCTGAGTCCATCAGGCGAGTTGTAGTGGATCCAGAAGGAGACCCGCTCAGGGCAAATGCTTGGGCCATGAAAGAGATTTTTGGCAATCTGTATTTGCATATCAAGTACTTAGACGAGTTGAATCGGTTCATTGAGAATAATAGAGCTCCAACTCGGTCTGTTTGACCCGTTTGGTTTCGGTACTGGAAATATCTTAATTTAAGTTATCAAAATATGGGTTTATTATCTATTATCAATAAAAAGCCATCAAACCAATATCTTTTCTTTTTCATTACGTTAGAATTCAAATTTGGTATATGATGTCATTATTTAATAATCTAACAACTTCTAATTGGTTTAAAGTACATAATACTATTTGATATTAAAAAAAAAATTCAATTTTTTTAATTTTTTAATTTTTCTAGTTTTAACGATTGAATATATTTAACAATTTTGTTTTAATTTATATAAAATAACATTTTTGCAAAATAATAATAATTTTATAAATAGTTTGTAGTTTGGACTTTCAATCAATATGACTGCAGCCCGAGAGCACAAAGCCCAATATCACAAGAATCAGTAGAGAAATAACTAGACTCTCTTTCTCTCTCTTAATTTGCCAAAACGCTCAAGGGCTAATGCGATTAAACATCGATCCCCCGAGGTCTGAGAACAAGGCAACGAACCACATGTCGTTCATAAACACTATTGAAGAAATTTGGAATCTCAATTATCAACTCATCCGACATTTAAGAAGAAATTGAAACTCTTGGCTCCGCTGTTCCAATTCTAAATTGTGAGCATTGTAATTTTGAATCAGAAATTCAACAATGTAATGAGAATTAGATATATATATGCAATCCTTCTTACATATTTCCAGGAGATTTTCTGTATATTTAGAGCAGTTTTTTGTGAAGAATCTTGTTATAAAATATTCATAAATGATACTGAGTGAAGACGAATTAATATGAAGTGATTTAGCAAATGTATAAGAAATTGCTAGAAGTGAAGTTTGGTGGGCCGAAGGGCGAGACAAGCCATGAGAATAAATACATAGACAAACATATGATGGAGGTATTTATAGATGTATTCACCACCTGAATGCCATCCACACAATCTATCTATCTATATCTATATATCTATATAATTCTGAAGCATGAGCCTGTATAGTTGACATGTA